>JAEANM010001844.1:0-26246 GCA_017656035.1 Myanophis thanlyinensis
TCCTTGTTCTTGTTCTGACTAATCCTGACAATAAAAAGAGCTGATTTCACAAGAGCAACCTTGCGTTTGCCGTTATTCCTCGGAATAAAACAATATCCTCATTAGGAATAGAGGGTTGAGGTTGTGAAATGGTGGCACGCCTAAGACTTTGTAGTTGATATCAAAAGCAAGATTTCAGTGAAGGCGTGCTTGTCAACTCAGCCTTAAGCCTGCTGCAGTTTTTCCTTTCCTACTGAAGTGAAAAAGCCACAAGATATTTTCTTGTAAGAATTAGACTTATGGTAGACTTGTGGTAGACTTAGACTGGTAAGGATTAGACTTGTGGCTTCACTTCACAATATATTATATTTTTAATGAAAAGGAGTTGCCTGACAAAAATAAGTTTGATTTGTTCAACTCATCCTCCCATTATCTGATGAAGCAAAAAGCATTCTTCATGCATATCCTTTATCAAGCAACAAAATGAGAAACTTCTAGCCCAACATTCAAGCTTTTACTCTGTGTGTCCTCTAATTTAAAATAGCACAATTTAATTGGCTTTAGACATTCCCATGGAATTGTTCTGTATGATTTTGAAACAAATGAAAAACAGAATTGTTCAATTTCAGTAAAGTTGGGGCATGGCAGTGATGTCTTTAAGCAATTTTAATCTTTAAGAAAAGAAAGCAACATATATGGATAAAGATGGGGAAATGAGCATAGGATCATTTGTGTTCAAAATAAAGGTAGCCCTCAGCTAATGATCACAATTGAGCCCCAAATTTATGTTGCTAAGTGAGAAATTTGTGAAATTTGTTGAGTTTTGCTCCATTTTACCACTTTTCTTGCCATATTTGTTAAGTGAATCACTGCAGTTCTTAAATTAATAATCGAATTATTAAGGAGATCTGGCTTCCCCATTGACTTTCTCAAAAGGTCTCAAAAGGTAGACCAGGACACTGTAACCGTCATAAATGTGAGTCAGTTGTTAAGCATCCAAATGTAAATCTCATGACCATGGGAATGCTGCAATGGTCATAAGTGTGAAAAACGGTCATCAGTCACTTTTTTGGTGCCTTTGTAAGTTTGAATGGTCACTAAATGAACTGTTGTAAGTTGAAGGCTATCTGTACATTCTACTTTTATGTGTTTCTTTCCAGAGGACTATGCCCAGCTATGCAACATTCCCGTTCCTGGATCTCGGCCATATGGACAAGACGCCTTGGTTGACTTTGAACAGGAACATTACACTTCGGAAACTGATCCATATTTCATGGAAGACCGTAAGCATCCTTTACGCCTTAAGTCTAAGAATGTTTAACTTATTTATTTCTTCTCAGAGTTCACAATATTCAAAAAGAGTTGCATGCTTTCTATGCTTATTGTGGGTGATACTTTTTTTTGAAAGCCCTTCTTATATTTGAGTCAGGAGTTATGAATGGGTTCAAACTATAACCCTTTTTTATTTCAGTAAAGTGAAGCAAACAGGTAAGCAGGACAATCCTAGCACTTAAATTCAAATGAATATTCAGTATTCTTGATTTCAGACAACAGTGTTAACTGTTGTAAAGAAACATGCTTTCTAGTGTACTATACAAGTGCAGACTTGTTCAATGCCATTAATTCAAATTTAATACTTGGTCTAGTACACAACTGTGGAATAAAAGGCTTAGAAACCTTGCCAGATCTCCTTTAGGCCATGGTACACCTCCAAGATTATATAGTCTGAACAATTTTCAGAGTTGAAAGGAGATATTCTTGAGGGGCTAACTTCACAATGGTTGGTAACTTGACAGCTACTTACCTATTTATTTGTTAGATTTATATCCTGACTTTTGTTTGAAGCAGGATAAATAACAGTCCTCCTTCCCTTTCATCTCCGTAAAAAACACTCTGTTGTATGTTGGGCTGAAACAGAAGACTAGCCCAACATTTCTTAATGGGTTTCTTTCTAAAGTTGAATCTGGGCCTCCCTAGTGCCCGTCTTAAACATTCCCTCACAAAGGCTCAGATTTACCTCTTCAGCTTTTAAAAGAAAATTCAAGATGGGCCACTGCATAAAGCAGTATGTCTAATGCAATATAGTAAAACAGATTGGATTACTAGATTTTCTAGATTTCAGACAGAAAATAGTTGTTTGTGGCCTGCAGACTGAAATATCATATGAGAAAAGCACCCAAATCTCAGTTGGCCTCTGCTCAAACCTAGAAAGAGAAGATTGGAATAATAATAAAACAACAATTTTAGAAGACAGAATGTACAATTTTGGCACTGGCATCAAGCTATGATGAATAATTAATATAAGAAAAAAAATATCATCATAATTGACCACATTTTCCACTATATTTCTTACTTGTGACTTACATATCCTAGTCTGATAGACTATCCCTGGCAGTTATGGGTGGGGATAGCACAGAAATTACATTAATATTTCTTGAATGTTTGGCCCAAGGAGTATTAGCCGTCTAGCTACCATATATACTTTACAAGAGCTGCAGAAACTGGAAAATTATCTCTCACATACAAGCAGCATCCTTAGGAGTAGCCTTTTCATCTCAAAGCACAATTAATCTGTTGAATTAGTGGCCATGGAAGGTAGTAACATCCAATGTTTTCATTTTGACAAGAGCCAGCAAAATAATGTCTGTGTAGGGAAATTTCTCTTGATTTTTGTACGTCAGAAAAGATGATATTTTGCCATTCTATTTGGAATTGTTGGCTGCACTGCAATTTTTGTCTTGCACAACTGTTATTTCATGTTACCTTATGTTATGAGTTCTGGAACATTAAACCTGAAAACAGAAGAATACATAAATTGGATGTTCTGTAGAGTTTTCCTGAAGATTATCCTGGCAACTCTTGTTTAGTATTTCGTGGGTGGGAGGCTGTTCTTCGAGCATTTGTGGAGTGGGTGGGTGGGGGGAATCACCATGTGCAAGACAAGAACCAATGGATGGAAACTAATTAAGGAGAGAAGCAACCTGAAATTAAGGAGAAACTTCCTGGCAGTGAGAACAATGAACCAATGGAACAAGCTTGCCTTCAGGAAGTGTGGGTGCTCCATCACTGGAGGCTTTTAAGAAGAGTCTGGACAGCCACTTGTCTGGAATGGTATAGGGGATTAGACTAGAAGACCTCCAAGGCCCCTTCTAACTCTGTTATTCTTTTGTTCTGTGGTTACATTATTTGCTAAGGACTTTGAATTATTGTTTGTACAAGAGCTCTACAGTAGCACCTTTGTTCCTGCTTACTCCTGCCTTTCATCACTGTCATCCTAAACAACTCTCAATGTACTTTCACAGACTGAATGGGCAATCACTCACTTTTCAATAAGATCTACATCCTTCCAAAATTACATTTATTTCAGTCAACATCATTCACTGATGTTTTTTAAAAATCCTATACTATAATTGCTACAATTTGCTCACTGGGAAATATAAGGATATGTATTCAGGCATAGTTAGAGGAGTAAATACAATCCTATGTATATTGTTGTCCTGTAAAATCCTGTAGTATAGAAACTCACTATAGTTTTCATACATATATTTATCTTAGTAATCAGCTGCATGTTATCAAAATGATTTTGTATATGTTAACCAGCTGCAGTAACTTGTTTTTTTTTAAATAAGGCTTATTATTTAAAATTCCAATTGCTGTTCCCCTCCCATCCAGCAAACCCCCAGCCATGCTTAGAAATCACCCCTATTCAGAGAATACTCTTCAAAAATGACCTCATAGAATTGTTCCTTCTTCGACCAATCAAATTCTACCAACCTCTTAAATCTCAGGTTTTTCCCCAAAGTACTTTTAGCTGGTGCTTGGCTGCCATCTACTGTACTCTTCAATTACAGTATTGCTTCTGAAAAAGATCTATAGTACTACGGCTTCTTAACCTCATAGCTGAGTTAAAATGCCATTCGCCAATCTTGAACCAGCAAAAACGTATGCTAGCATAAACGGTCTTGCCTGCATTGCAAACCCTATTCTGCCAAGTTGCAAGGCTATCTGTCAGTTGGTGCTTCTTTTTACCTGCTTATTACAAGCTAAGTTAATGCATTTCCTCCATTTTTTTGCCCTCTCATCACCTCACAACCTTCAGTCAGTGCCTCTAATATATGGTTGTAAGAAAGCTCTTTGGAGGTCTTGGGAAAAGCTGCCTAAGGAATAGTCAGATAAGAGCCCACAGAGCCCACAGCTGCATAGTGGGAGAAGCAAGAGACTCAAGATGGGACCATTCCTTAGTTCTTAGGCTATAAAGGTGATGGGGTAGAATTGTATTTTTTAGACTTGCAAGGTTATGTTAATATATCTTTACAGAGTTAGTTTATCTTTCTGTGTTTCCTGTCTGGTCTACATGGAAAGGCTAAAATCAGTCTTGCAAGCCCAACTTCATAACTTTTGACTTTGTACTAGAGAAGCACTTAGTTTTTTTTAAATGGGCACAATACTAATTTGTGTGTGTTTACCTCCATAATCCTTCTTTTCAAAAATCCAGGTTTCCTGAATAGCTTTGAGGAATTACAAGCTGAAGAATGTGGAATTCTGAATGGATGTGAAAATGGACGTTGTGTCAGGGTACAAGAGGGATATACCTGTGACTGTTTTGATGGCTACCATTTGGACATGACCAAAATGACATGTGTTGGTAAGAATGTATTGCATTATTCATACCCAGACAATTCCCATAACTTCAAAGATAGAAAATGGCATTAATATTTTTCAGAGTGTTCAGATGGCCCAGAGAGATATGACACTGCAGACAACTCGTAATACAAGAATTGTCTAAGGAAAAAATAGCTTGTCCCTTTCCAAGGGTACTTGGTTCTGACATCTTCAGCTTTAAAACAGTCTTATTTTATTAACATTTTGTTTAACTTCATATAACTCTGGCTGGGAGAGGAAAAAAGTCAGCACAAATATTTACAGATAGTCATGACTTCACGACTGTGTCATTCAGCAACCATTTGAAGCTATGTCAGTGGTGAAAAAATAACTTTATGACTAAGACCTTCATTTATAACATTTGCAATGTCCCTCAGTCGCATGGTCACCTGCTGTCCTATCCTTGACCTGATGTTCTTTTTTTAACTCTTCTAGAGCAGACAGACTGGAGAGGAAGAAATTACAAGAGAGCAAGTAGGCACAAAGTGTTGAATACAAATTGAAAGCAATGTGTTACCCCCCCCCCCCCCCAGTATCTTGAATGCACTATGCAAACTGCCTGGTGTATTTTCCATTGTGTGCCTGCCCTTTTGCCAAAACAACTCTCAACAGCAAACAGAATTTAACATTAAAACAACAATAGAAATAACTATAAATGTAACATTAATTTACAAAACAATTAAAAACAGCAGCTGAGAAATACATCTCAAAGCACAACAAAAACCTGTGGATTGTTAACTACCAATGTTTTGGTAGTTAACAACCAGGTGTTTTCAGAAGGCCAATAGGTTGGCATTAATCTAATCTCCAGTGGTCAGGTATTCCAAAGGCATGCTTCCTGGGTCCCATAAGGTGGCATTCCTTAATTTAAGGAACCCAATGTATGCCCTATTATGTCTTCAGGCCTTCCAAGGGTTGCTGTGCATTTGGATGCCAAGCATGTATGTATTAAATTTCTATATCATCAGTATCTATTAGAGACTCAACCAGAATACATTAAGGATGGTTGGGTTACCCCTTTATTCAGTAGTATTTTCTTATCACCTGTGGTATTTACTATAAGGGTCATAATTTGTATGTAGATAAATTGTGATGATTTAGTTAATTTTATTTGCTCAGTCTTTTTTTTTCTTGTACCTGTCCTCTGGCTGAACGTAATATACTAAACCTGATCCTATTCATTTTCTTCCAGATGTGAATGAATGTAATGAACTGAATAATAGGATGTCTCTGTGTAAGAACGCCAAATGCATCAATACTGAA
Source organism: Myanophis thanlyinensis (assembly GCA_017656035.1). NCBI lineage: Eukaryota > Metazoa > Chordata > Lepidosauria > Squamata > Homalopsidae > Myanophis > Myanophis thanlyinensis. Next base: position 5,905 of record JAEANM010001844.1, read on the forward strand.
GGATCTTATAAGTGTGTGTGTCTTCCGGGCTTCATCCCTTCAAACAAGCCAAACTACTGCACACCCTTGAACTCAGACCCAGAAAGTGACCTGGAGTGAGCAGCTGCCCTGTGATTTTAAGTCCGTATACTCTGCACTGTATAAACAAAAGGCAACAGAGAGAAAAACATATTTAATGTGTGTTAAGAATGTGCCTAATCCAGAGGTTGACTATATATGAAAAACAAGCAATAAAATATCTTCTTAAAAGTGAAAGGTGATGATTTATCATCTTCACTAGAGCAGCAGACCAAATGGACACATTTCCCTATGTGGAAGAAGTAATTAAATATACTACGTGTTCATAAATGAAATTCATGGGAATAAGCAATAAATGCTGTTATTTTGAACAGAAGGGTTTGGGGTTTTGTTTCTGTTGTTTTGGGAGGGTTGATTTTTTTTTTTTACTATTGCTTGATTTATTTGATATATAATTAGTTGTGAAAATATGTTATAGTCCTTTATTTAGCAAATCTTTGCCTAATGTTCCTTTCAAAACTTTTTTCCCCCTTTTGATCCAACTATGGCAAGATTAAGCAATTTTCCAAACACAAACGAAGTAATGTTCGTCTTTGTCTGGAACATTGGCCAGTGACTTTTAAAAATTGCTAAATGACTGCCCTGTGGAGCAGGCACTGTTCTTTAAAAGAATGTACAGTCCATGGAAAGAAGTCTTTTGTATTCCTTTTGTACTTCACACAGCCTTTTACTGCACTTACCATGCATTACAGCAAGACTTGCCAAGTTTCAAAGCTGCTAGAAGAGTTCCTGTTTGTATTGTAATATATAAATTGAATACAGATCTTGCGTTGGTTACCCTAACATATTAAAGCTCAATAAAATCTGTTTTTTAAGGAAAAAAAGTGTGCCCTGTTTATAAAGTGTCCTTTTATTCCCTTTATTTTTATTATAAATAATGTGACATTATTATTTTTTATTATTATTATTATTATTATTATTCAAGTTCACCAGCTTGTGTTTGTATGGATTGGCTTTCATGATACTTACATGACCATGGCAGATTTAATCCTTTATCAATCTATTTGGATGGAAAGGTGGGCTATAGCTGTTTTTCAAAAGAAATCTGATTCATTCATTATGCAGAAAATTGGGCAGTCTGCAGACCTAAGCATATGGTGAATTGTTTCGTAAATAATTTCAGAATCTACAATTGGGCATTAAAATGTATGACTCATTTATTATTAGAATTACCCTAATATTCAGCAAGTAAAAAGCAAATTATCACTGAGATCAAAAATAGTAAACCTTGCTTTGTTTCATATTCATATTTTATTTATCACGTACATAATCATACATAATACAATATGTAGTGAAATACTTTGTGTAACCGCTTCCTGGTCTTAAAATTACAATTTACAATTGGACTTTAGGAGAATTTACACTTTAAATTCACATTACTTTACACTTTAATTTACATTAAATTTACACTTTAAATTTACATTAAGGTTTAATTTAAATTTAGGAGAGCAAGGGTGATGGGATGTCTGTCTGTTGTCCCCACGGCTACTCACAGCAGTCCTTGCTGTTTAGAGAGGTTGTTTTCTCAAGCGTGTTGCTGTGGGTCCACTCCTGGCACTGCTGCCTCTGGTCAATCAAGGCCGCTTCTGACACTGCTGCCTCTGGCCTGGTTACCCAAGGCCGTTCCTGGCACTGCTGCCTCCGGTGGACTTTTGCCTCAATGTCTTCAGTGCCTTCATTGCACGATGTCTTGGCTCGCTTCGGGGTGTCTCGTAGCCTCAGCCTCAGAATGCATCGGAAGGTCTCGGGATGTCTTGCGGCCTCTGCTTCAGCGCTCCAGCAATCTTTCAGGGCTTACAGAGTCTTCGGCTCCTCGCCCCAGCCTTGGCATTCCTCTTCGGCGGAACCCCTTGGACTCGTGCGCCCATCGTCCCGGCGCCATCTTCCTGGTCTTCTCTCAGACCTCGTGTCTTCTCCCAGTCTGGCCAGCTTGGCTCCGGGACTGGATTGCTTAAGGTGTATTCGAATTATTCAAATTTCGTTAAGATCAATTAAATTTACTTAAATTAATTTGGACATAAAGTAAAAGAGGATCGGAGTGGTTGCGATGGCTGCCTGTCTCACTGGCGCCATCTGCAGAGCATGATATGATTCAAGTGTGATTGCCAGGTAAGTCACAGTTAGGTACATCCATTACTAAACCAAAAATATTGGTTTATAAGTAAGCTACAAAGGCTGAATTCACACGTATTACAAAAACAAAGCTGTGAGTTCATCCACTCCATGAACAACTCATCTTCAGACCTATGTAGATTTTTAAAGTATCCCATTTCCCAAAGCAAGAGATTTAAAAAGACTATCCAATTTGAAAAACATCAGAATACAGGTCCCAGATAGTTTGTTTTTAAAAATCAATAAATAAAACAGTTTTCCAAAGAGAAAACTAAGTTTTATTGCCCTGAATGGCGGTTCCACTTATTTCAGAATAAATTCTATTCATTTTTAAATTTCTCACTTCCAGATGAGCAAATTTGAATGCATAGTAGATGAGACATTTTTCAAACAGGAACATTTACAGTTTTAGCTTCAATTCCATAAAAACATCTAGCATTTAAATCTCTTTCTACCTTAGAGATTTAGAGACAGAAAGGAAAGTGCCAGATATATGTCTGGCTGCAGCAAAGTCTAGAAAATTGTGCTGTATTTAAATATTTGAAAAAGGTTTCTCTCCAATCAAAATATCAAGTACCAGTCAGTTTAGTAACATTGATGTAACTTCAATTGAAGTCAGATTCTTTAGTTGCAGTGCTTTGATCTTTATTTTCACACTACCCCATGAATAGGGAATTTGGTTGTTACATTTGTTGAGAATAATAAACAAAAAGTCCAATCAGCAGATGAAAGGCAGCATACAGAAAGGACATTGTTCTGTGTTAGATCTTTACAGTATTGTCTTGGTGGTAGGGTAATACAACAATGGATACTGTTTCTCTGTAAGACCTTCATCTGTGCAAAACTGGCCAGAGTATTCATAAATGTTTCTCCTGCTCAGATCTCCAATTTTTCACATTAAGCTAGTACAGAAAGCAACAGATGCTAGACAGACAGAAAGACATGAAAACATAATACTGGAAGCGAACAAAGAACTGCCTTGATAATGTTGCAGGCTGGGAAATACTGAGCACGTATCCCAATCCAGTAACATAAGAAACATCCATTAATTTGTACTGAAATTCAGAAATGGATAATTATCCAGTTTTTTTTACTGATCATTAAAGCACATAAAAGAGAAAATAGCTTTTCATTTCTGCTAGTAAGGATCACTTTTGGTAGAATTCCATGGGATGTTCCATAGAGTGGAAGAAAAGAATCAACATTAATAAAAAGACGGTAAGTTTCGATCTTACATCCAGCTAGGTTCACAAATTGTAAGCCATTTAAAAAACATGATTATCTGATTCATATCATATGCTGAGCTCATGCTACATATCTGGGAAACTGGTGTGTGTATATTTTTTGAAATGTACATTTCATTCATTAAAGTTATTAATCCTTTCAAAAAAATCCACTTTACTCAGAGGTGTTTTATAAGCCGCAAGTGGTTTTTTTTTTCTATAACAGAAATGAGCACTGAAAAAATTAACGGCCAACAAAAAGGAAACATTGACTGATCAGTTGATATAGGTTTTATAGACCACCATAGTCCAACTGAAGCCTGAGCAGGCACTGTCAGATTTATGCACTTCCTAGCAGTGCCTTGAGGTGCCACTACAGCCTGATATTAAATGACTGAAATTGTATGGCACACAGTTTCATAAATGAATAGTGTTGCGTTTTCATACATATGCTTATGTTCTTAAGTGAAGAACAAAAATGTTTTAAACTGGCATTGGGATATTTGCAGAATCCTATTGTTTTAGGATTCTTTCATAAATTCTAAAATTAGCAGGAAGTGCCTGTGAGCACGTAGTGTTTGAAATCCAGTTGCCATAGTATTTTAACTGACATGACAACATCCCCATTCTCTCTATTGTGATTACAGAGGAGGAAAAAAAGACAGCAGAAATTTTGCCATATCTTTAGATTCATATTCATAATTAGCCCAATTAATTAGACAGGAAGGAAAAGCATCACCAAAGAATAAATATGTGTGAATTGGACAGGCAAAACCATAACTTCCATTAGACACTTCCAAAAAAAAAATCAGATGAATAATTGTGTCACCAAATTTTTAAGGGGGAAAAAATCCTGAAGCCCCAGATGCATCAAGTTTGGATCCCACTAATTCCTCTATCTCTTCTTATGTCACCCCTAATCCTGTATTCACCATAAATTTACAGATCCATCTGAAAGGATCCTTTGCAGTGTCTTCCAAAATGTACACATTATGAAAAAAAAACTGCCCAGGCTCCTGGATCATGCAGAACACATAGTGGGGTTTTTTTTTTTTAACAAAATCCAGACTTGTCAAATGAGAAGGATGGTTCCCCCACAGCCCTTTCACAACATTTGCCAGTGCCAAACCTGTTGCACAAATCTGGCTGCTTTACAGACCTTCCTATTCACCAGGCATTCGTTGTTTTTATTTCTTGAAAATTTTGGCTGCCAAAATATTCTGTTTGAAAGCTGGGATGCAGACTTCCATTGCTATGCTAACTCTCCACTTTCAAAAACTGATTACCCTTCATTTAATTCTTAGCAGGTCAATGTGATATCTGCTTTCAGTTCTACTGGCTGGAGGATGTCTTGCCACAAATGCCTGAAATGTTTTTTAAATCAAATCAAATCTTTATTACACTCATTGACCAGCAATTATTCATAATCCTTTCTTTTTAAAGCAAAATAATATTCTCTCATCATCTGGAAAACTGTATATAATTGTGCAAGAGATTTGTGCTTCTCCCACCAAATAAATGGAAATAAAAATGCTCCACTTTTTCAGTGCCAGCGAAATATCAACAGATTATTCCTTCAGTGTGGGTCAAATAATTTTGGATTTACCTGTACTGGCCCAGTGTTTACAATCTCAGATTTTTTAAAAACTACATTTTTTGAACGAAATAAAAGATCAGGAACTGATTCCATTACACTTACCTTGTTGTGGGTGGATGGGTGGGTTGGAGAGGAAGACAAAATGCTACCAAATTACAGTTATGGTAACCTATTGAATAGATAGGTTGATTTTTTGTAAGAGCTTTCACCTCTCTAGCATAGACAATCTAAACAAAAGTATTTAAAAAATGAACCAGGCTTGTCTTTCTTCAGACAAAAATGATGTCAGTTAATATCATTTCATTTCTTGGTTAAAAATAATGACATGTAAATGCAGGCTGGTACCCTCAAAATGACCAGGCAGATTAGCACCTGTCAAACTGCACATATCTCAAATTCTGTAATATGCTTCTTTCAGATGAAAACTGAGGAGATGGGATTGAGGCCTGGGGAGGTTTTGCCATTATAAGAACCACCTGAAAGAGAAAAACACCATTGTCAGCCCTTTGAGGAAAACCATATCAGTAAACAGACATAAGAAAGCCTAGAAATCTGCCCTAAGCTATAAAAACAGAATCCCGAAGCCTACAGTATGTTTTCCTGCTCTCCCTCTTATACAGAACAGACTCAAGGTGGGCCTATCTTAAGTTTCCTTCCCTCCTCTTCTGTTTTTTCTGAGCTAAGTTATGTTTTTCTAATGCATGCCACATATTTTCTTCAAGGCCATCCATTCCTGTATTCTTCTCTTCGGTGACCAGTAGACATCTTAGAAATTTAGAGAGCATGTTGCAGGCTGTCTTATAAATACAATTTACACTTAGCAACCATTCAAAATTATGACAGATGGGCCCAAGGCTATTTATGACCTAGACTTTCCACCCACCGGCACTCTCCCCCATCACATGATCACATTTTGGGCACTTGGCAACCAACCCACATTTACTATTTGCGGTGTCTTGCAGTCATGTGACTATGACTTATAAACTTTCCCCCCCAGAAACTGCCATTTATTTCTGGTTTCTAATAAAAAAAATGCCCATGATAAACAATGGCTTTCATAGCTTAACCACTGCAGCACTTAACGGTCAGAGCATTTCCTTAATGACTGTTGCTACTGCAAAAAAAAAACAACCACATAAATCCTGATGGGGAAGACTAGAATGTTTCCAAAGGATTTCAAGAACAGGAAGTTATTTAATCTGCTTCATATCATGCCGTTGTGGTCATTGCTACTGTGCTGGGAAAAGGGAAAAAATACATGTAAGTTGCCAAGTGCCCAAATTTTGCTCCTGTGACCATCAGGATAATGCAATGATCATAAATATGAAAACTGGTCATAAGTCACTTTTTTCAGGGCTATTGCATCTTCAAACAGTCACTAAACAAATGTTTGGAAGTCAAGGAGCATCTGCATTTGTTTTGATTTATGTGAAGGGAGGGCAAAGCAATCCTAGTTAATGCTGAAGCTTTATGTAGACTGCCACTGAAACGCCAACTTGGTACCACACAAGTGAGCAGGATTGGCTGCCATACTATACTCTGCACTAGGACAGACTGGCAAAGCATGAGCAACGATTGGCTGAAGATCTTCTTTAAGCATTCAAACATCACTAAAACATATGAAGAACGGCTGCAGGATTTGGGCCTGGCTAGTCTAAAGAAAAGAAGAATTAGGTGCGACATGATAGCAGCATTCCAGTATTTGAGGAGCTGCCACAAAGAAGAGGGGATCAAATTATTCTACAAAGCACCAGAGGGCAGGACAAGAAACAATGATTGGAAACTAATCAAAGAGAGAAGCAACCTGGAATCAAGGAGAAACTTCCTAAGAGTGAGGACAATTAATCGGTGGAACAGCTTGCCTTCAGAAATCGTGGGCACTCCATCACTGGAGGTTTTTAAGAAGAGACTAGACAGTCATCTATTCTAACTAGTATAGGTTCTCCTGCTTGAGCAGGGAGTTGGATTAGAAGATCGCCAAAATCTCTTCCAGCTCCATCCTATTCTAACCATTCTGAAAGCATTTCATGTCCACAAATAATGAGAGCATTAGAGAATCACAGGCTGAATTGAAATCCATCCTGTATTAGGCATTTGAGGTTTATTATGAATACCGTATCTGTATTTCATATTTTCAGATTGGAAAATTCCACAGGAGATTAATGCAACATAAAATGTACCATGCTGGCAGCCTTATGGCATACATTCCTTCCCATTAGCCAAAGATTGCTGAAAAATATTCACATAAAAGGTAAAGAAGAAAAAAGAGGGAGAAAAGCTTTATATGGGAGATATCTGATGACCTCAACTCAGGAGGAACATCTCTCAGGAGGAACATCTCTCGAGCTCTCCAGTTAAGGAAGAAAGTTCCCAAACAAGCAAGCAAGAGAACCTGCTTAATTTGTTCAGAGTTTCAACCAGTGCTTTAAAGTCCTTTATTAAAAGATGACAGACCTATATCCAGGCCTTGCATTAAGCATTATCAAGAAGCGAAGAGTTGTCAGACATTAAAAAAATGTTTACCTGGTTAGTCACAAGGAAGGCCGCAAAGACCCATTTATTCCAGGTTGTTCTTTCCTTGTCTGTCATCCACAAAGGTGAGTCATCTTACAAAGGGAGCAAATGGGCTGTAATCAGGGCTTTAGTGAGTCAGGCATGAGCCAGGAACTCAACTAAAGGAAGAACAGGAGCCTGAGGAAGATTGAAATATATCTTCCCAAAGGGTATGTATATTAAGCTTACATAGATTTCACTGATCATGGTTCTCTCTGAGCTTAGTTGTTTTCTTGCAGACATTTCATTACTCAAACTAGGTAACATCATCAGTGCTAGTAAGAGGTGGAGTTTGCTCTCAGTTTATATTCTAGTGTTGGTGGAAGTGGTCTTGGAAGCTTTTTGGTTGGACTGTTTATTATTAGCTTGTTCGGCAGTTCCTTGATTTAGGATATTGTTTACTTCTTGATTTCCTAATTTCTTGAGCTTGATTTTTTTCCTTTATCAGTATCACATATGAGGGTTCTGGTTTTTTCCTGCTGGAAAGCATCTGAATTCTCTCATATGTTATTCTCATAAGTTGATATTGCTGGAAAATGCATTATATGAGAATGCCAAATGTCGCTTACACACCCTTATGATTCTGATTGCAGATTGCAGGCTCAGATGGATCCTTCTATACTTATGCAATCCGAGTCCCAGTTTGAAGACACACTACAATTTATTGTAGTAACAGAACACAGGCTTTGTAGGCTAAATGTTCCAGTTTTAATCCTCATGTCAGAGTGGAGGACATCCCGATCTAAAAGGATGGAGACTTTGACTCAGTCTACAGCAAGTTTCTTTTATCTCCGATCATCATTCTGCCAATCTGGACACCAGATAGCAAACTGCCTGACGTTGCACAACAGGTCCACTCAGAACCTCACACAACATACTAAAGGCTATATTCATACAACATAAAATATTAGCTTTAATCATTGTTAAGAGTTGTGTGTACAAAGCCAGCTGGCTGTATTGTAAATAATTAATTAATTACTGTGCAAACCTAGAAAATGGTTCATTCAGAGAACCTAAATACTGGAAGCAGATTGAAGAGCACAATGTCTCTTCCACTCTGCTTCTCACTGATCTGCCTACTTAGCATTCTTGGATTAATCAAAGTTTAAGGTCAGTCTGGGAAGCTAATTACTTTTCTAGTCTTCCTCCACTACTCATCTTGTTCCTCCTCTTTTGCTTTTCTCTTCTTTCAGAAGACGTTGGAACCTCAACTTAGAGGAAGACATTCATAGCTTTTGGCAGCAAAATAAATTGTTCTCCTGTTCTATTGTTGATCAATACTTAGTAACAGAGGCCTAATGCATATGTAGGCTGCAATTAAACAATTAAAATCCCAGAAAGAAACTGGGACATAGCTGTATCACAAACAAATCTGAATGATTCATTCATAAGATGTTAGTTGCTTAGACAGATCTCTGCTGTGTAAAAACATATTAAGAAATTACGTGAAAATAGGCAAGTCTGTTCTTTAAAAAAAAAAATTAAGCTCACATTCCAAAAGATATTGAATGCATGCATGGGCTGTACATCTAGCTCTCAATTTCAAAATGAATAATTGGAACCAATTTTTGGAAGGTTTGTTTGGACATGACAACATACATGGTCACGACTTCCTCTGTTCCTGTAATATGATATCAAAATTCCTACTGGAAGTGGTGACAAGCCCAAAGATTTATTCTCCTGCCACAATATCCAAAGACTGCCAACATTGCAAAAATAATAATAATGCCCAAAGCCTTTCCTACTGCACCAAATTTTAAACTCTGGAAGTAATATTATCTGATTTGTGACTTGAGAAAAGCGGTGGGCTTCCCATATCGCTTTCAAAATCTGCTAAGAAAACAACAAAAACAGGAACAGCAGAAAACTTTAAAATGAGTTAGTTTTGTAAAACCCCTGCCATTAATAACATTGCTTGGAAACTACTGACAGAACAGTTTAATGTGATCATCAAATAGTATTGAGTTTATTGTGTGGATCCTGGAAATATGCATAATATAAGTTGTTTGCTTGTTTCATTTCTCATCACAGCCAACACACATGAGGTCTCTCCTTTGCTTTCCTGTATTTCCTGCCCTCTTCGCTATTATAAGTTGTGTTGTGGGAGCTCTATTTATAGTACAAGGAAAGGAAAAAGCACTTCTGGAGGCAGGAAAACCAAGCAAGGAAAGAATCAGAGGAAGTGCGGCTGCCATTTTACCAAACAATCTGGAAAGCATTGAGCTTTGAAACTCACAAGTGTTGTCATTGTTGCCAAGAATATGAACTGAGGACAATTCCTTTGTTTGTCCTCCAGAAGTATTCAAAAGGGCAGCTTGAACGAGAAGGATAACGGAATGAAGAGATCCTAATTTAATCAGTATACTAAGTAGCAGAACAGAAAAAAATCTGGAGCAGCAAAAAGAGGCGTGCAGGTAGGTAATGCACACAAAGAGGTAAAGTATCCAGTCTACATTTTTTTATTTTTAGGTTTCTTAGAGATGCAAATAAGGTTGTGTTTCCTAATCTGCTCCCCTCAGAGTTCTGCTTCCCTAAACTCACTGATCCATCTCTGTGTCTATTACTTTGATTGGCTGGGCTCAATGGGAATTGTGCTTTGGCCTCTGAAACCTAACCTGCTGGGGACATTGAATCTCAAGTGGAAGAAACTGGGATACCAATACAGGTGCTGTGTCAGAATTTCTGTAGAGAGAAAAGGAGACTGTAATAAATCGAAGAAAGATGAAGTCTGACAATATCTAAAGCTTGTGTTCTTGAATAGCTCATGTTTACATTACAAAAAATGACACTATTAAACGTGTGTTTAATCGCAATCGGTTTGTGGCAAGTAGTGCAGAAATTGTGCGAGTGATCTAAATGTCTGCTCTTACAAAGGCTGATCCTGCTGCTAAAAGCAGCTAGAGACCATTTAGCGACACGTCTGCAAGGTCTCCTGATGTCTTCTCACTTTGACTGCTCTGGGGAAACTTTGTAATTGCACAAATTTTGTTGGCTTTCATGGATTCACTTTCATTAAGAAACACTGGTGACTATGAGAGTAGGTTGTGATTTACAGCATCCTATGCCTCAATAAATGTGTTAGGCTTTACCAATGGTTCAAAACTTTGTTGTTGTTGCTCTGGAAGTTGTTATAGCTTTTTGGGTACTAATCTCTTGAATCATTTAGAACATAATTTGGTAGAAAAGAAACTATAAATAACTGATGGTGATGAATACCACCAAGATAGAGTAGCAATATGTGTCTGAACAAGCAGAATTGAAACAATGGCACATATGCTTAGTTTTCAGGGACTTTATTCTTTGTGTTAGTAGAAACATCAGTAGTGTAGTTGCCTCTGGCCTGAGATCTGAAAAGCACCAGCTTCCGTCTTCATTCTCAATTAGCACTCTAATTTCGGTGGCTAATTTAAACATCCAGGGTGACTTCTTTCCAATTTCTTATATCTCGGGGGGGGGGGGGGGGAGGGGGGGAGAATATAATGGCAGTCGCAACTGTACAATGAAAGTTCATCCTTTTTCAGTTCATTAATCTTTGTTGAGATCCACTCCACACAAATGTGCTTGCTGCCTTATCAATTCATATATTTCTTTTATTGCCCCTCTTCCAGGTCACTACCAGTCATCTGACTTTCCACCCCAGTTAATGGGAGGACATGGGAATATTTGAAACTCTGCTAGACTGAGTCAAACAGTTATCTATGTTTGCAAGACCATACATGCAATTGGTGTGTGTGTGTGTTTGTGCCTACAACTGCCTCTCGGATAGGCTGCCTATCTAATACATTTTGATTACACTATTTTAAGTTTTGAAAATAAATGAAAAGCAGGCACGTTGAAAAGCAAAGTTCCAAATCGTAGAGTCTTATAGTACATTACAAAATGTCTCTCTCTTGTGAATACAGATATAAAATTGATCTGAAAACACTTAAAAACTAGAATGTAAACCCTGAAAGATTTTTTTTTTAATTTTAGCAGTGGAAAGTAGCATCTGGGATTACTAAGAGAGCAGGTAGCAGGAAGTGGCCTCACCAGTTTTAGTTCTGGTGAATGGTATTTTGGGGTCTGACTATATTTCCTGAAGTCGTTTTTTGAAAGCACTCATAATATTATCATATTTTGGGACTCAGATATTACACTCTAATCCTAGAATGGAAGAGTGCTTGAGGATGCCTTCTAGATGTCTTCTGGATGAAATGGATTACAGCTTCCAAAATTTGTAGCCAGTTGTTCTTTCCCATAAAGTGAACATATTAGGTTGTAGATAGCTGATTTGTCCATTGCCTCCTGAGGTACAGGTGTGAACAGAAAAAAACAAAAACAACTTTCTAATGGAAACCCTCACAGACATACAGTATAGTATTGAGAAAGAACTACACAACCACAATAATGCTGTTTGTTCCAAGAATTTGGTCAGCTTGCATTCCACAAATAGCACAGCATTCCTCAAAGACAGATCTCTGAGCTTCAGAGCTAATTGGTTTTGGAAACCTAGAGGGCTTTTAAGGCCATTTAAAGGATTATGTGGCAGAAGTTTGGTCAGTCAAAGCAGAACAGAGTTTCTAAAAAAAAAAATATCTCAGCCTTTGGCTGCCTTCTTCCTTGGATCCCTGCTGATGAGTTTCAGCTGATGGAAGAGAAGAACTGTTGGGTTTGTTCACTCACAATGTGCGTCCTGTCTTGTGTCTGACTCATGACATTAAATGTAAGATTGCATAGGCAGTAGAACAATAACAAAGATTCAGGGCGATCCTCAAACCATATCTAATGTTATTGCCCTCCTTGGCTGAATCATGTGGCTAAAACAGTTCTGTTCATGGCTTGTTTTTTCCATTTATTGTGTAATCTATGGGCAAAAGAGGCTTGCTTTGGCCCCAATGGTCCACCCCAATACATGTTTGATGGTGCAGCTTTGCCCTTCCAATTGCAGTAGTGATCTGTTTCCTCTGTCAGTGGAAAAGCAGGATTCAGCGATGGGAGTATCTGCATAGAGCTCTCTGCTAGAGAAACATTAATAGAGCAAGGAGGGGTATGAGAATCCAGGGACAAGGAGAGCAACTTTCATCATGTACACATTGATGTCATCACTTCCTTTGATATAAATTATGTCATTTGAAATTTCATAATTTGTGCCTTCCTTGCACAATGATGTCATGAGGCACTCGTCATCATTGTGGTTTGTACCCATGCCTATGGTCAGCTACTTCATGGTGGATTGCTCTTAAATTCCTTTATGTAGGAAATAAAACTGCCTACGTTCCATGGCCCTTGGGATTACTTGCTTCTTCACTGAAAAAATTGAACAGCTTAATTGTGAAAACAAAAGCACACTTTTCATGATCATTTGCATATGCAAACTTCTGCAATCCAATTATATCCACACAAGGTTGTAGTGTATTTCAACTGTCTACAACTATGGGAATTGTAGTTCAATGCATCTGGTAAGTACTTGGACCAACAAAAATGCATGTTAAAAATTGCGAGAAAATAATAGGAGATATCTACTACATTCTCCTAGAACTTCTCCCTCCAGTTTACAAATCAAGAATGCACACTAGCATGATTGCCCATGTGGCACATGAACTGATGAGCTCGTGCTGAAATTCATGTGCTTCTCCACACAGAACGGCTCACTCATCAAGAGCTAAGTTGGTATGAGACATCTTCTTTCTTCCTGAGAATATTTTTGTCCTCAATCCCACATTCTCCAACCTCTCTCTTTCTCTTTCTCTCTCCCCTTCCCTCCCTCCCCCATCCAGCGAACACATACTTGCCATTCTCCTTTCCTTTCAAATGCTTCCTTCTTCAAGTATTGTCTGTTCAGTGTTGCACAGTGGGTCCAATTTACTGTTTCAGATTTTGAAAGTGTTGATTGGAGAACAAGCTCACAATCTTTTTCAAAGGCATCCTCCTTGAGTAGAAAGCTCTATCCCAGTGGCGGTGAACCTTTTATTTACCGAGTGCTGAAAAGTACACACTTTGTGGCTCCTCCATGTACACTGCATGTGCAACCGCACCATCTGTGCATGCTTGCAGCTTTTTCATGTGCAATGTATATGCGCTGCACGCAGGTACTCATGCACACATGAGCAATTGCATGTGCATGTGCATGTGCAGCAGAGCTCCAAAGACTAGCTGGATTTCCTGCTGCAGTTGCATGCATGCACAGCGGAGGCCCAAAGACCAGCTGGGTCTCTGTAATCACGCATGCATGCATATGCAATCGCATATGCATGTGCATGCTTAGCTGGAGGTAAGTTGGCTGACCACTTGTGTTCCCAGCAACATGGCTCTGCGTACCACCTGTGGCACCCGTGCCATAGATTCGCCATTACAGCTCAATCCAGTAGTGAGCATTGATCCCTTTCTGTTAAGCTCCACCTTCCTCTGTCCTTTTGCCTCTGACCATGCAAGTTTTTTCTCTCTTAGTTTACTCAGAGATCTTTGGAAAGGTTTTCTTTCACTGCTCTTTGTTTCAAATTCTGTTGGTGAACAGCCTCTAACTATAGATCCAGTCTTTGATTGATTCCCCATCAGCATTTCTTGCCTATTATTACATTTGGGATCTATCTTTGTGTGGCTGAAATATAAAACCTTTCTAACTCAGTTAGAATGTCTTTTGTCTTGATCTTTATTGGCAATGCCTCACACACATAATGGCCAAAAGAAGGCCTGTTGAATATGCCCAGTGCTGCAGCATCATAGATTTCCATCATAGATTTTTCATTCTTTGACTTGCCCTGCACAGCAATAAAGAAGAATATTTGTAGTTCATGGTTGAAATGAGAAGTCCTTGATGCTCTTTGAACTTGCATATTTTCTTGCAGATGTTTCATTATCCAAACTAGGTAACATCATCAATGCTGACAACCAAACAACCAAGCTCAGAGAGTCCCAAGGACCACTGCTCAGCAATGCTGGTGGATGATACCACCTGAGTAATGCTGAGAGGAGATATAGTCTCCTGCTCATATGCCAAATACTCTTGGCCAATTTACATGCCTAGAAGAACAGACTCTTACCCACTGTTCCCCATTGCCTCCCAGTCATGCCTTATCTTCTGAGAATGGATTGGAGTCTACTGTAAGCAAGGCGGAAATGGATAGGGAGAGGTCTGTAGTATGGGGTATTCTCAGAGGACTTGTCCCTAAAGAACTCTAGCCTCAATGTCATTATTGTTGTATTTATATAGCTATTAGCAACAGTAATACAAATATTTCACACATTTTCTTAATAATGTGTGCATCTTAAAGAATGGCAAAAAGGATTTTCCAGATGCATCTGTATATCAGTGTCTTGTGATGAAAGGCTGTATGCTGCAATGGAGCAGAAGCAATGTGAAGATAAAGAGTCTTTTCTTCTATGTCTCTAATATTGTCAATGTAGAATTTTAATCATGGTGTACTTCATGAACTGTGGGCCCCACCTGACTGAGGGAACAACATGAGCTCTTTTTCTGTCTTAATTGTGCAGGCTGGAAATACATTAAACCTTTTAACCCCTCAAAGCCAAGCATTTATAATCTCTAGTCTATTTAGGAAAATCCTCAAAATGATAATTAAATGAGTTCTGTACAGGTCACAAGATGCAGAGGTGGCATGGTGGCATTTCATGTCAGCATTGAAGTTGCCATCCTGGAAGCCACTTGTCACCAAAGGCCATGTTCCTGGAAGTATGACCATAGTTTGAGGAAGGCTGAATTAAACATAACAGAGATGAAGTAGGTCAGGCGGTCTAATAGATATTGTAAATTGGAATGCCATCACTATGGATATGAATATTTTACTGGTGGCAAGCAAGCTAGGTAGCTTGGTTGCCAAACCTGGTGGCTACTCTGGGCATATCAATAAAGAAAATAATGTGATCATAATATGCACCTACACCTACCCTGTTGAGTGGAATTGTTGTGCATATGAACCAGAGGTGAAATTCATCAGGTTCTAGCTAGAACTGGTAGTAAATTTTCTAAGCAGTTCAGAGAACCAGTTGTTAGAAGAAATCTCCTTTTGTTTTTTTCCACTTTACAATCCTTTAATCCTGTAAGAAGGCAGGAAAAAAAAACATTCTGGTGTTGTTTCTAGCCTAATCTTTATTGCCCTGCTTGCAGAAACTGCCCACCCAGACACATGATCCCCAGCCAGGCCCACCAAGCCACACCCAAAGAAACTGTAGTAAAGAAATTTGAATTCCACCACTGATATAAACCAAGCACACTGAAAGGAATTCTGCCTTCATGGGCTCATTCAAAGTATTGAAAGAAGAGCTTCAGGGAACATATTAGTGCTAACAAAACTGTCCTCTCTAAACTGTTAAATCATCCCACTCCTCCTATAAAACCAAATCCTGTGAACATTTTGCACAGAGCAGCCCTTTCATTAAATGAAAAGCATGGTGGTTAGTGTGTTGGTCTGAAGACCCATCCATACAGGCTCTGTTCCCTTCTCCATAAATAGCTCTGCCCCTGTACTGTCTTCTACAGGTGTACTTCTGATGTATCTCTCATCCATTTGCTATAGATCTCAAATGATAGCAACAATAAATGGAAAGTTTACTATGTTAAGCAAGCTGGTTTCCCACTGGTCAGAACTCTACCTCATCCCACCCATGATTAGATGATGCAGGGCTATACAAATAGTGAAAACAGGAATTATAGCTACCTCTGGACTTGCAGTGATGGGATTCTTTTCCTTATTCAGTATTTATCTCACACTTTCAATCTGATTACATGGAGCCCATCATAGAAGCTATATAGTAATTGAGGAACAGTGTGGAGGGAAGGGACAAGGGAGAAGCTGCTGCTGAATACCTTCTCCCACACTGCCATTTCCAAGTAAGTTGCTTCCTCAGGCAGCAGCTGGGTAATCAACTCCCTTCTCCTCCTCTGACCAATTGAATCATCTGAAATCAAGGAAAGGGGAAGGGGGTCCAATCAAATGATGGTATCTTCAGAAGTCCTGGCAAGGTCTCTGGGACTCAGTTCTTCTCCTGCATTCCTCATGGGGTAAGGAAAAAGCATCCATGTGACTTTCCCTCTGCCCTCAATCTCTGCCACCTGCAGGAGAAGCTTGACAGAACTGTTTATCATTGGAGGACCCACTTGAGAAGTTTGCCTTCAGTTCCAGAAAAACTCTGGAGAGTTTGGTAGCAAAAATATGGATCTGTGGTTATTATGGATGTTGAAAGACCCTTATATGTAACAAGGGAAGAATGTATTTGGAGGCAAGAAATTTCCTTCATAGCAACTGGCCAGAGGTGTGAGTTGTTTTGCAAACCATTTAAACAAATGCACACGTTACAACTGTTCAATCCTCAACATTCCAACATTCCCAGAAAAACTGCTGAATTCTTAGTTTACTGTTAGAAGTTCCTGGATTTGGTCATAATCCAGTCCTATTGTAAGCAGGGTTTATGAGCTCTGTACTTTGTATTTTAAGTTTTTTTAAAAAATCTACAACTACATGCTAAACCAGATAAAGTAAAATAATTCATACACCACAATAGAGGTGAGGAATGGAGGACTACTAGAAATGATTTTATTTCCCATTGTTTGGAGAACAGATTAGGGAGTTTTTGTTGCTACAAGACTTGTTTGGGGACAAGATGCTGACAAGGTAATAATTAATGCACTTTCTCTTTGTCAACTACAGCTAAACTTTTATTAGCTTCCTCTTTATTAGCTGCCTACTAAAAAAAGGAGAATTAAGATGATTGCCCTACAGAAATTACAGTCACCATGATTGGTGTCAAATTATTTCATGAGGAATTGAGGTTGCAAAACAATAGGATGTGCAGATGAGCTAAGAAACCCACCATCCACCTTCAGCTAGGGAATCTCTCTGAGTCACCTTGGGTGCATCTCTGTCTCTCCACTCTTCCTTGTGGGCATCATCATCTGGAGAGAAAATCTTCAGGGAAAATAATGAAAGCAGGATTTGCCACTGTGAGGCATGCAGTACCCCTAGGCTGTGACACTGCATGAATGTGTAAAAGTTTGTGTTTCTATTTTGTAACTCTGTTGTTTCGGTTTTGATAAAAGTGTCATCCTGTGATGATGTAGAGAGTAAACAAGGTGAGCTTGAAGGAAATATACAAGAACCGTTAGCTCAGCAAAAGTGACAAAATATTTTTGAAGGCTAGAACAGTGAGTTAACATTCAAAAGTAGCTCAGGCAGATACAAGGAGGAGGGGAGGGGAAGGAAGAGGGTTTACAAGATTGTTATTAAGCCAATCTCAGTTACAACCTCTTGTGGAATTGAATTCCTTTCTGATCTACCTAGTGGGGCTGACTTCAGCATAGCTCTATTTGAGGGTTCTTTGAAGAAAAATTATTACTTTATGCTATCTTGAACTCCTAACTATCTAACAAGATTGTCAAATATTTTATTGTTTCTCTACACTTAGTTCCAAGGCCTTACACACAGATATGCATGCGCACCCATCACCGATAATATGAAGTGTTCCACATTTTCACATTCATGCCTGTGTTTTTGTGGAGTCCTCATGTTATCTCGGCTTACAGTGTGAGCCCTGCAAGACATTTTTCTACTGCCGTATCTAGAGAAGGTTTTTCTTTCCATCATGTCCTCCAGATACCTTTAAGCTCAACCACTTCACATGAGAGTTGCTTGTTTATTTATAGCCAGCTTTTAATCACACTTGGATATTTTTAAAATATCTCGCCTGGTAGATATCGGAATTGCTTTCATTCATACATTTGCTTAAATCTCATTGTTTGTACAGCAATAGCAGAACCAGAAAGGTACTGTATATCAGTAAATCCAGCAGCCACTTTCTTCTAGAAGCCCACTTAGGATAAAATCCTAAAGATAAACAATAAAAACCTATGGGATATGATTAGAGCACGAGCAGGTTCTTTGAAAAACTCATGCTACGTTTTCCCCCAACTCACTGCCCTTAAGCTGTGTAGGGCTGTAAATGCCATCAACCTTAGCCAGCAGGACTACTTACGTGCTAGCTGGCAACATGAACTACAACATTGGAAGGGTGTCAGGTTGGGTGAAACTAATCAACACAGACTTTCCACTGTTCGAATAAGGCTGATCTGGGCTTTTGCACAGTCTCATTGCACTGAGGCATATGCATGGATTGGATCAGGGGCAATGTGTGTTACAGAAGGGCCACTTAGCCTTGTCAGAAATAAGGAACTGTGGTTGTAGAATTCATAGAAGATAAATTGAGAGTAATGGGATAAATGAAGAATTCAACTACATGATTATTTTTGGCCCCACTGTCTCTTGCAACATCCTTTCCCTCCACCATCCTGAACAGAGAGGAATGAAATGGGAGAGGGGCTATTGGGGAGAAAAGAATGATTATAAATTAAGCCTGGGCACTATCATCATCGTCATCAATTAAGTATAAGTATCTCAATTAAATTTATTAAACTTAAAATACTTTAATAAAAGTTTAATAAATAAATGAAGTGGCCTCTTTCACGCTTCATGTTGCCCTGGAGAAACATTTGGAAGGTACCTCAACATGCTGCTTCAGTAGAAAGATAAGAGTCTAAAGGTTTGTTTTGGAAACATCCTTAAGTTTCTGCCTTTGAATCCAAGCAAAGCATTTTAGAATGCTTTTCAAGTGAAACCCAGGGACAAATATGGAAAAAAACTTACTCAGAAATCTCCTAAGGCAGTCTAGTATAAAAGACCTCAACTAAAAGTGTTAAAAGGTTAGTGAAACTGTTTCACACACTTTCAAAATAACATCAATTTGTATTACCTAGAGAAATAGAGGGTGGGGTGGAGGATTATTTTGGGAAAGGTAAGATTAAACAAATACCAAGCAATGAATTAGATCCTATCAAGGTTAAACATCAAGGAAGAAGAATGCCCACCAAATATCTGTTTGCATTTTTTTTTCCTTTGGGTGCAATCAGATAGCATTGGAATGCTACAAAGTATGTTGGCCTAAACTATGCTGCCCTCATATCTGATCTTTATTCTGATCCATATCAGTGACGCGGCCCTTACTGTTTTAATGCAAAACAAGTTAAGAAAATTGATTGGTAGAGTCTGCTAGCCTCATTCCTCCTGCTGCTGCTGAGCACACCCTGATGATGGGGAAAAACAAGCAGCAATTGCTATCCTTAATGTGTGAAGAGGCAGAGGTCGGCAAGTGCAGGTGGGTTAGAACAACTAGTTTATCACAAAGATGCTTTTTCAAGAGTCAAGTGGACCTTGTTTTTCCTTGAAGATGTTTCGCTTCTCATACAAGAAGTTTTCTTCAGAAGGATAAGAAGCGGAATATCTTCAAGGAAAAACAAAGTCCAGTTGCCTCTTGAAAAACACTTTTGGGACAACCATGACCTGGATGATTGAGAATCTCCATAGACAACAATTAGTTTAGCTGGCTGTTATTTTGCCTAACCAAGAAGCTGTACATGCAGAAGTGGATTTCTGTGCTCTTCTGAAAGTGTTCTAGAATCAAAAAATAGTTCAGTTCACAAGTCACAGAGTATGAGGAGATGACTGATCATGAGTGATCTCCATCTTTGACCAGTCTTACCACAAGACTGGCATTGCTGGTAATAAGTGACAACTACCAGCAAAGGATCATGAGCACTCAGAGGCCTATGGAGCAGACAAAGTAATAGAAATATGACAAAGTCTAGCCATGCTAGACACGTTGTTAGCAGAAGCAGCAGAAAACTTGCAGTACACTCCTTGATGATACAGTCAGTAACAATTCAATTCAATTTCAAATTTATTGGTCACATACACAGTCATACATGGTACGATATGCAGTGAAATGCTTATGCA
>JAEANM010001845.1:0-26241 GCA_017656035.1 Myanophis thanlyinensis
CACACACACACACACAATCGCCCACACATGTATATGCATATCTTTTAACTGCTTTGCCAGGTTTGGCCAGTCCTTCATCTACAAAAATGAAATTTATTTTATACTAGACAATGTATGACTGGCTGGGTTATCCTTTCAGGGGTATTTCCTCACTTAAGCAGAGAAGCAGAATGACCATGCTGAGCAAAAAAGCAAAGGGAATAGGAATGATTTCTGATTTCCTCCTGGCTTCTCCATTGATTTTTCTTGTGGGAAGCTCACAGGGAGGTTGGAAAGCATGTGAAATCCCCCTCCCTCCCTTCCAATGTATGAATACTTCTGTATGCAAGTGATGGCATGTCATTGGTTGAAACCCAATGATTGGCAATAAATGTAATTTATAGTATATAAAGTAACAAGGAATACAGATTTGAAAATTAAGTCAAGAATCTAGGCCTGTTGAATGAATGTTGACAGAAAACAAAAAAGAATAAAGAACAAAGAAATACATTGAGATGGTTTGGTCACATAAGAGAGTGAATATCTACCATATTTGCAAAACAGATATGGTATATGAAGGAAAAGTGAATGGTTAAGAGGAAAGGAAAGACAAAGTAAGTTGCAGTTGTATGAAGTTGGAAGGGAACCTTAAAAAACGTGTGAAATTTGAAGAACAAGAGACAATAAATGAATCAGAATATGGAAGTGGTAGAAATCAGGATATTTTGCCAGGATGGAAAAATATGCAAAGGTACAGTGAAAACTGTTTGCATAAATCATATTTATTTTCTTTCTTATTCTTAACTCATCGCTTTAATTTCTTTGGTTTATTATTTTTAATTCTATTTCTGCATTTCACTTAACAGTACTTACCTTGAAAGAGGGTAAGTAACATGATGCATTTGTCTGTGTCACACACACATGTATACAAATGCATAAGCACATTCTATTAACACATGAATAACCTGTGCAATAGCCATGGTTCAACACAGCTGCAAAGAAGGATGTCACATTCACATCCCTATGTGCTCTGGAGTATTTTTAAGTATCAAATCTAAAGCACTACATAGTTATAATAAATAGACTTTGCACTGTCATATGAAAAAATAAATTTGTAGGAAAACATGGCAACTGAAAACACAGAAATTGTATCTCATAAATTGTCTGAATCTAAACTTTCCTCAAGAATCTAACTCAGGTCTTAAATGCGCTTTGTGCTCTGTTCTAATTATAAAATAATAATTATGATTTGGTTTGAGTGGCAATATGGAAAGTTATTTTTCAACCATAGATTACATAAAGTAATTTCTTTTTCTGGCAAGGACTGCTTGTCAACCTCCCCCCACTCAACTAGATTTAGATGTCGGAATAATAGAATAGAGGGTGGCTAATGACTAATCTATAGGGAGCCATTAAAGATTGGAAAGGGATAGTATACTTTACAATAATGAAAATGCCTGGATAAAGTTGATGGTTTTTCTATTTAGCTTTGAGTGGAGAGTACTCTAGAAGCCAGAAAATAGTTTATTAGCTTGGATTTTTAACTGTTCTTTAGAAAGTGCTGAATAAGGCATATAAAGTTATTTTCCGTGGCTTTTCAGCACTATGTATCTAATTCCAAGAAACTCTTCAGAACTCTAAAAGATGTGAACCAAGCATAATTCACAACATTTTAAAACATCTGTATCTTTTGTCTCAACTGTATGGTAGCCATCTATAGCTGGTAAAAAGACACAAGCTTTACAGAATTGCCAATAAAGGTCCTTTCTCTGGTGCATTTTTATATAACTATTGAATAACTTCAGGATTTACTATTTACACAAGCCAACTCTATGCATGTTTATTCAGAAATAAATCTGCTGTATTAGAAAAATTAAGTCCTGGGTAAACTTGCAGAGAATTGCAACTTCAGTCTGCTTCCTACTACATAGCTATATTCAGAGAACAACTGCTATTGTCTATATTGGATAGAAGCTATGGAAGTTTCAATCCATAACAACTAGATATAATGTAACAGTGCACTAATTAACAGTTATTTGAAAATCCCAAAGTGTTTTGTAAACCATGCAGTTCACCATTGTGTGATATTAAAAGTTTAAACAGCTTTATATTGGAGAAGCTTTTCCTTTCAAATGTCTTCACAAACCTGTTGAGAAAACAACTTTCTTGGTGATAAGTTTGTAATCCACTATAGAGAACTGTGGCAGTTCAATCTTTGTCACTCCTGTAACTGCATTATCACCTCCGCGCCAGTAAAATTCAATATCATCAGTTGTGTAGCCATCTGTAAAAAAAAAGGAACAAAGATTTAGGATATAGTTTTCTGAGCACTATAACTGTAATAAGACTAATGTGGTCATTTTATTTGGAACCTTGTAAATATTTACAAACCAAAAACCCTCTAATGCACATACTCAACCTATATTTCAGTCATGCTTAATTTAAGTATCAGGCAACTCTAAAGTAGAATCCACTTAGAGATATAAATCAGAACAAAGCTGGTAAAAACAAGGAACTGTGCCCCCTCTGTTGTGGCAGGAAAAATCCATAAATCCTTGCCTTGGGTTTTCTGTCTACTCTCATGATTGGTTGTATTTTTCTTAGGTAGGAGAGCCAGGAATCCTATTTTGCACAGCACAGTACTTTTGAAAGGCTGCCAAAGGAGGCTCCCTGTATGAAGGCTTCCTATATCTCAAGCATTTCTTAGTTTAAATCAGTATAAATTAAAGGTGAAGAACCATAAGGAGGAAAAATACCAGCTGAGGTCTTGAATGTTTGCTTAATAGGCAGTATTATTCTTGAGCCCTGGTGTGCAGTGGTTAGATGCAATGGTCAGCTGACCTGACAGAAGCCATCATGGAGCTTCAGCGTTGCCAGCAGTATTGCAGGTTACTCTGCCAACAGCCCAGAGTTTGATCCTGATGGACTCGAGAATTGACTCAGTTTTACATCCTTCCGAGGTTGGTAAAATGAGGACCCAGATTGTTGGGGGCAATATGTGACTGCAAAGAGTACTGTAAAGCATTATGGGGTTTTATATACTGCAAGTTTAAGTGCTATTGTTATTGCTATGCCAAGTTACTGATTATCGAGCGCATCATCTGCATCAAACTCCCCGAGCTGCACTCCATCTACAACGAACGCTGCCGAACCAAAGCTGTGAAGATAGTGATGGACCCCAGCCATCCCAACAACAGACTGTTTACCACAATGTGGTCAGGAAAGCGTTTCCGCTCCCTGAAGGCAAACACAGAAAGAATAAGGAAAAGCTTCTTTCCACAAGCAATACGGACACTTAACCAGGAACCACAAGCACACTCAGGACCACAACAAGAACCATGTCTGCATCTAACTCCCACCTTCCCAACTACCCTTAATTATTTTTCTAACCCCCACCCTCCCTTCCTACCGTAACTTACCCATGGTTGCGTAAGCATTTCACTGCATATCGTACCATGTATGATTGTGTATGAGACCAATAAATTTGAAATTGAATTGAAATTGAATAATCAGCAGATATAATTCTAACTTCCTTTTTGGTAATGTTAAATTATCGCCCACTCAACTTTAAAATACATTCCTATTTTGTCTTATTCTTTTCACTGGGAATGCAGTTTTTCTACATCATCTTTTGCAGCTTTTATTATCTTTTCAGTTGTTTTATCGTTCATGCATTAGGAACACAGAGATGGGAATAAGAATAGAAAAATTGGTTAAAATTCTGAACTAAATAAATACATAGATTCAAATATCAATTTACCATCTGTAATGATTATGTAGAAAGTGGGCCAATCTGCCTGGGGGAAAAAGAAGACAAGATAAAAGGAAAGCTAATGTGATGAGGAGCAGTCTGGGAATGCAAAATGGAGGAGTTGAAAGTAACCATCATTATCTGCATTTTGCTAAATGAATATTTTGTATCAGGCCATGTCTACCATGGCAACTGTTTTATGAGGGTACCTGTACTTTGTGGCTTAATCTCATTTTTAGTTTCTGCTTTGGCAAATGATCACAGATAGAAAAACTGAGCAGGCCATGTTGCCCCTCATGTTGCTATGGCAACATGAGATAGTGCTTTAGGTCTGCTAGCCATGAATGCTTGTCATCCTTCCCCAAGCTGATACATTAGGCTGCATTTTACAATTCCTACCCAGAATGGATGTTGGTAATGCGGTAAGGGAGATGAAAGGCACCACATCGGCAGGAAGATCATATCTTTAAATTTAGAATTATGTTTTCAAACAGAACAAAAGTTCCCCTCAAAAGAGCTAGGAAGAATCTCACAAAACAACCATGGAAGTTGAGAAATGTTTATGACAGGTGTGGTGGACTGGAAATTAGATATTTTCTATAGCATCTTTGTAAATGAGAACTGACGTTTACCTCTTGAAGTCTTTTTTTTTCTTCCAAGAATGTGCCACATATTTCATTACTGCTTTAGATATGATTCCTACCAGGAGTAATACCAGGAGTCTTACCAGGAGTAATAAATTAAAGTGAGCTAGCCCTATGCTTTGATCCTTCTGGTGAGTGAAAGAACTTCAGCTTCTGAAAAGGAGCTTCTCACATAGTTTGGTTGGTGCACCATCAAAAATACAGTGAATAAATTGAGAATACGGTAAGTGACATTCAAGATTTTGTGAACATCTGATGCATCCGGGCAAGAGAATATCATACTCTAGTTAGGAAACACACAGGAGATGAGTCATGCATTCAGCAGCTGTCAGCCCCAAAGGAAAGTGTTTAAATTGAAGTATTTACATTGTTACACAAACATATTATTTAATCTCCAATACATTCTAAAAAAACAAGCTTAAAAAGTAATAATAAGCATACTGATTTTTGGGAGGAAATACATGATTCTTCAAATCTGTGTTACGTAGGTAAACAAAGCAACAAAAACAGCATTATGTTCTGCAGAAATAGCTATTTAGCAGCAATTTTATTCTATTTAACTAGCTTTAATTCTCTCATTAACTGTTATTGACTTGATTCTATACGGATGATTCCTTAGTTTTATATTTTATGTTTGTTTTCATTTTTGATCACATGTTAATCTTTGGACAATTTTTTTTTAAACATAACCTCTATCCCACTAAGGACTTCTGCTCTCATGCTTTAGCCACTGCCACCTTGCTGTGCCAAACCAGCCCAATTAGAGTCCATTTTTTGTCTCTAAAAAATGGGTGAAAACAGAACCCCTGCTCTCTGGCCATTCTTCTAGCACACTACTGAAAGAAGGGTCCTTGGTGCTTCTCTGAGCTTGTTTGTTTTCTTGCAGACATTTCATTACCCAAGCTAGGTAACATCATCAGCACTGAAGCTGAGAAAGGACCAAGAACCCCTTATTCAACCCTGAGCTTTATTGGAAGCTACTGAATTTCAGGTGATGTTTATCAGCTGACCTACAAGCAGCTGATGCTGGACTTTAACAACCCTCGATTGTTCTCTGCTTCCAGACAGAAAAAGCTTCCACCATGCTACTTGTTTGCCACCTGGATAAATTCAAATATGGCTCTGCTCTTTACCACTGTTTCTTCTGTCTCTCCCACTGGCTCAACCTGTTCCAAAATACTGCTGGCAGCCTGCCACCCTGGCAATGACCACAAAATACTTGATCCTTCAAAAACAATGAATATAGCATTCACCCCAGCGCCATGACAAAAATAGAAACTAGGAAAGTAGCAACAGCAATAGCACTGACACTTGTATATCACCCCATAGTTCTTTACAGTACCCTCTGAGTGGTTTACAATTTCAGCATATTGCCCAACAATCTGTGTCCTCATTTTACCAACCTCGGGAGGATGGAAAGCTGAGTCAACCTTCAGCCAGTCAGGATCGAATTCCTGGCAGTGGGCCGAGTTAGCCTGTAATACTACATTCTAACCACTGTATTAGCATGGCTCCTGTGAATTCTAGTACTGCCATAGGCATGAAAGCCAACTTTCTCTCAGTCCAAGCCACTTTTAGAGGATTGCCATTGTGGGAAAAATAGGAGGTGGAAGGAGTATTAGGTATATTCACCACCTTACTTACTTATTTATATATCAAACATCTAGAGGGGGTCTACTTATAAATAAGTGAAGTTTTTAGTCAGGAAATAAAGAGAGATGACTCTGTGATTTACTGTGACATTTTAGTGGATTTTGCCATTTTAATTACAAATAAATCACTGGCAATTTTCTTTTGTATTATAACTTGTCCTCTTTATGTACTCTAATTCTCCTTCACTTCTATGCTTAATCCCTAATCAGATCTTTAAATAAGAATAACAGAAAACAATTTAAAATGATCCTTCCTTCCTTCCTATCCATTATTGGTAGTAGAACTTTATGCTGAGAATATTTCTTTATGTTGATTATTTTTGGTTCCTAATAATTTAGAAAACGTGAGGAAAATGGCTGGTTGCCCACTATATAAAACTTATCAGTAACATTTTTTGAATGTAATTGATTTTATTTGTTCTCAGGGGAAACAACAGAATTTAAGAAGGGAAAAACCACGATTCATAGACTAAATGAATCCCATCATTTAGTTACTATTTTCTTTTTTATTGGACTTTTAAGATTTATCAACAGCAAATTCAGATACTACAACAGTGCAGTTCATGAACCTTCCTTCCTTCCTTCCTTCCTTCCTCCCCCCCGCCACCAATAAGATAACTTTGTGTTGATGATATTTCCTAGGAAGACATACCGAATGGCAACCATACAATGGTTAAAATATCATACTAGAAATCAGGAGATTGACAGTTTTAGTCCTGTGTCAGCTGTGGAATGAGCCAGTCTCTTTCAGTCCAATGAAAGACATAATGGCAGATCACTTCTTCAAATCTTAGAGAAAAAACACCTACCCTCCAAAGTTCGAATATCACTATGCACATATAAAGTTGGATTTTGTATTTCAAAGGAAAACAAATATGCACAATGTTTTTATAAAGTTAAATAAAGTTAATGACTCTTATATCCAGTGGATGTTTATTGCATTCAGGCAAAGTTAAAAAACAAAAGGAAACCAGGCTTCTACCATTGTAGCTACTTACTAAACAATAAAAAGACTGCAATGTATTGCAATCCCATGTTTTTCTGATTAGAGCATTCCATATGTTGTTTGCTGCCACTGTAATTGGGCATTATACTGGTAAATTGGGCTGACTAGATTTTTCTATCTTTTTTTGTCCATCTGCACATCTGGCTGTTATACAGTAATTCATTCTTCTGCAAAATATGAACATTGTGCAAGGTAAAACATACAATACAGCCAAAGGAAAATATAAATAATTTTCATGACCTAGTTTGGACTATAAGAACAGGAGAAATTCAGAGATGTTTGTAGTTGCTTCTTAAAGTACCCGTTGTCATTTTACTATTACCATTCTCAACAAATTATTTCTTAATACTGTTTTTTATCATTAAAATGGAAGATCCCTAATCCAGATATGTTGCAGAAATATGAACTACAGCATTTTAAATCAATTTCTTAATCTGGAATATGAAAATTGTAATGATTTTCCTTATAGACCTTGTAAAAAGTTCAACACTTTTTATGTAACCAGAAGGGTTCAATATAAAAATGTTAGGTATTATTAATCATTGCATTCTCCAAAAGGACTTCCTCATTTGACCTCACTATGGCAAATGTAAAGTAGTTTAGGACTGCAGCAATTTCTGAATATGTAATCAATATGAGAACTTGGATACATGACTGCATCAGAATCAATCCGGGCAAACAGTATCTCTTCCTTTAGCACATGTATATATAGCACACATAATAAATACCAAGAAACAGAATTATTTTACACCTATTTTACTCACTGGGTTATTTGCATAAACAATACTTTACTTTTGTGTGATAAAACACAATGGTCTTGGGATAAAAAAAAAACTGATGCAGAAGGGTTCTAATATATATTTTTTCCAAACAAAGGAATAAGGAGGAAGAAGGATTAATTTTCCCTTTCCCTTTACATGATAGTCTTATTCAAGAGAGCTTTGAATCAGTCTTGACTCCTGCCAAAATCCCTGAAGTTTTCTTGGCAATTTTTATGGAAGTGGCTTGCCCTTGGTCTTACTCTTTTTCCTAGGGGCGTGAGAGAGGGACTGGCCCAAAGTCACCCTACTCGATTAATACCTAAGGCAAAACTAGAATTCATGGTCTCCTAGTTTCAGTCTTAAACCACTATATCCATCTGGTTCTTATTCTGTACTTATGCCAGAATAAAGAAAACCTTAAAAATTCTGCAGCTATGTTACTAATTAATTTGAATGTGAAATAACAACTGTTTAACTCTCTCAAAAGAATATTAAAGCGATCAGGTAGCCATGCCTCCAAAATTATCTGGTACTTTGAATCGGAAAATTTGGTAAAGAAATCACCAACATTAATTCCTATTCTTTTTTTAAACACATTTTCTTCAAATCAGGTAACAGCACATGCTGTAGCCTAATGCAGGCTCTCAACATTTGTAAGTGAGGAAGGCAAATTTTCCAGCCATACCATCTGGAAGGCCTGAAGCAAAAATGTAATTATGTCCCACTGAGCATTCTTATAAAGCTCTGCGAACACAGGGACATAGGCTTGCCAGGATGCATAATAGTGTGGAGCTCTGTTAGCATCCAGCCAAAGAGCTACCTTTCTACTTCAAACCTAGGCAATAAGGAGGGAGTTCCAGATTGAATTCTTGTTATGGTTCAGTTTTTAAGTCTGAAGATGGCTTGTGTGTAAAGCAAAATTTCTGGCTGTTTAATTTTCTTTATGAAGTTTTATCACATGCTATTATCTTCTGCCTCATATAGCTCATCCCATATGGAAAATTATTATAGTCTTGGCCACATGTTAAATACTGTGACAACTGTGCTGAGAAAAAACTGACATTAATTCCCCATCCCTCTGTGTACAAAATAAATTCTAAAGTAAAATTCTCTGGCTGAAAAAAAAAATGAATTGGAATAAAATTGCTGCAATTCATTGGCACAAAAATAAATAACAAGGGAATGCACACGAGTCTCAAAAGAGCAACTCATTCTATATTAATGCAAAGAATGCTATAAAAAATTATATATTTATATGCAGCATATAATAGTCTATAGTATTAATATAACCAGTAATATTTTCTAGAGCCAGTTTGGTGCAATGGTAAAGAACCAATGGTAAAACACCAGGCAAGAAACTCTGAGATTGTGAGTTTCAATCCTACCTTAAGCATAAAACCAATTGGGGGACTTTGGGCCAGACATATACTCTAAGTCCAGGAAGGTATCAGAATAGAGCTTGAAGGGATCCACCTCTATTGGAGCTCTTCCAGCCCAGTCCTCTGCTCAAATAGGACACCTTATACCATTTCAGACAAGTGGCTGTCCGCGCAGTCTTTTCTTATTTCCAGTGATGGCAAACCAGTTCACTTCTAAAAAACCTAGCCAAGCAAACTGCAGGATTTCATTCAGACATTTGCAGATGTAAATAAAAGTAAAGTCTCGAAGACCCAGACATAGAAAAAAACTAAACAACATCAAAACCCAAACAACCCCCCCACAACCCTTACTAACTCAATATTTTTGTACAAGTACCTTGATATCAACCCTGTCCATTTTTAGCTGCTCCAGCAGGCTAATGTCACAGTGAATTAAAACAATGAAAACAAATGAAAAGCTTCTGGCAACTCTAACAACTTTACTGGCAGTGGAAGTACATCAGTACTGTACTTAGCTTAATTATCACAAATCCAAGATGCAAGGAAAAAAAAACGCAAAATGGCTAAAAGTTGAAATCAGTACTTGCAGTAATGAATTTCACAAGAATAAATATTATAATAAAACACCTGATATGAGAAGAAAGCAGTAATGGGGTCATTGCTGCTAAAAGAAAAGAATGTGGAGTTCCTAAATGGTCTCTCTGAATTAGTATAAGCAAATGTAAAGACATATAGATGGAGGCTGGGTGGAAATCAACTTCACAACTGGCAATGACAGATTTAAAAAAAGGATTCAAGGATTTGGTGGACAGCAGGATGTCATAAAAAACTTTCTTCACTTAATGAAAATAAACTGTGGGATAAGTGAATATTTAAAGTTTGGGTATGTCATTCAACCTCTTGATCTTTCAGAGGGCTGCAGGAGAGTATCTGGCAACGTCACCAGATTATTGCCAAACTGTAGGCTTTTATTTTCCTTCAATTTCTTCCTCCCTCTTTGCTTTTATTCTTGGATTTTAAAGATGGAACTGAGAGTACGTCTCTTGACCACATTTCATTCCCCAAATGGTCTAAATCATGTTATTAAAACTTTGAAAATAGTTCAATTTGCAGTGCAAATTTAAGCAATATTTTGAAACAGTTGGATGGGGGAGATTTTAGGATAGAAATGGAAGCAGTTTTGTTTGTTTTGAATGCTGGGTTGACAGTTACTTACCCCAAAACTGTCCATATGAGGCATACATAAGCAAACACATCAAAATAATTTTCTCATATAATAATTTCCTCGCCTCTGATATTCTGCTCTGCCCAACCTTTCTCTGCTCTATTTCATGAAAGTATGTTGCTATGGTGCATAGGTCCTTTCTTCTGTTGACCAACTATTTTGCCAGACACCTACCTCTATTTACCTTTTATAGTTCATTAAAGTCTCTGTATGACAAAACAAGAGGCAAGGCTGTGTGATGGAGCTGTATTTTGTAAGTGGCTTTTTAAACCCGTTAGATTAATATCTCATCTACATTTCTTTCAATTGTATGCAAACAAGCATAACATAACATCACCTCTTGGGCTTGAAAAATAAACCTCTATCCAAACATTCATTTAAGAAACCTATCTAATACTTTCATATTCCTACATGCAGAAAAAGTCTCAAAAGAGCAACTCATTTTGTATAGAGTTCTGCAAAGAACTCTATAAAGATTTATATGGGGGTACCAGACCAGGACTGCAAAATCTGACCCAGCATTCACAAAATTACTCAATCCTTCAAAAACAATGAGCCCAGCCACTGAATATTTATCTCAGGATCACAATAAAAATAGAAACCAGGAGCATTGCGCCACCATGACTTCTGTAAATTCTAATACAGGCATAGTCATAAAAGCCAGCTGGGTGACTTTAGCCAGGCACTTTCTCTCCAATCTAGATGACCAATTGATAGACACAAGATGTTATAGACTCTGCTTCTATGCTATATACATGCAGATTTTTGCAGCCCAGATCTAGTAGCTTTATTTTCTAAGATTTATTCAAAGCAGAACAAAGGAAAAACAACAACATGAAGAAGTTCAAAATTAGGGGTTACTATATTATGTTCTGATCTAAAAACTCTTGAGAGGAGAAACATGTGGAGTGTGTACTGCTTTGGCTCACACTAAGAACATCTTGATGGGTGTCTTATGTTCTGTAGATAATCAATAGATAATTATATTTTTCACCTTCATATCAAACTGTCTTATGTAGCAAATTAATGATTCAAATGCAGATTTTCTTGATCAGAAAGAAAACACTTTACCTGAATTATCTTGTATGGGCAAAAGATTATAATGGTGTAGATCACAGGTGTCAAACTTGTGGTGTCATGTTGCCGTCACATGACATTTCACAGTGTTATTCCCATTCACGGAACTGGGGTGGCCCTGGCCTGCACATGATACCTCTGGCTCATAGGTTGCCAGTTTGACACTCCTGGTGTAGATTTTCAACTAAATCCTATATAGCCTTTTATTGTTAGATATAGCATTGTGCTGGGGCTTCTTATAAAAGAAGAAGACATTTATAGAGACGCAGTTCCCCACATTTACTTATGACTTAGAAGTGTTTTCCAAATAATGGGAACATGTAAGGACATATGATACCTTCCTCTTCTTTTGCAATCTGATAGGCTATTGATTTTTTTCTTGCTTCATTTCCTTTAATACATATTTTACTCACTGTGAGGTTTCCATGTCCCCTGCTACATTTTCCTTCTGTTTGTCTTCGTTTTTGAATTCTGATTTAATTCAAATTGTTAGAGGACACCAGTTATGTCTACTACTTTCTTAACACATATTTTTCAATACATTTTGTGTTTTTAAATCCCAATATTATTGGAGAATTTAGTCTTTTAGGAGCAGACCTGGTTTTATGCACTAGTTTACAAGAGTTAATCATTGTGAAGGAAGCGTACTGACAGATGCATATATACAGACCTGAAAGCACATGAAAAAATATGATAGAAAATTCAAATCAATAAATAATATTGTCATTGCTCTGACTTGCAAATGGATTTCATCATCAGTCATCATTTTAAGCTTATCAATGCGCTTTCTCTAAGCTGTGTTCTCAAAATATGTGTCAGAACAGCAGTTTCAACTCATAAGAGAGCCTTTGAGACATAATTTGTGCTTTAAAAATACCACATGTTCATGTGTTGAAGACAATTTCTTTCCAGCTGTTTGCACACCTAGAGCAATTGGACACTCTAGATGAACTCTCACTCAGCAAATTAAACTAATTATCTACTCCCCCCAAATCCCTGAACTCTTGAATAATGGAACAATAAAATTATTTTCCTTGTCACTTGCCTGTTTCTGTAAAAGTATTCATCTCATTGTTTAGAACATAAGTTGTTTTCGTGTTGTTAAATTGCTAAAAAGATTTAGTTAATTTTACTTTCTAGCACAGAGGCTGAAATTCTGTTTTGGTGAAATATTATTTGGAATATGGAGCATTGGTTGTGCATTCAGTAGAAATATCCAAAATAGACTTGGCTAATTTTGAAAACCTGTGGATTCCTGTTTCTTTTCAATATTCAGCAGCCCAGAGATGCTTTGTATAGTGAGATGGGCAGCATATAAATTTAATAAATGAATAATTTATTTTGAACAGGTGGAAAGAGAATAGCAGCACACATATAGCCCAATCCTCACCTGTCTCCAGCCTCCAAATATTCAGGAAGCCTAAAGAGCTACTTTAATACGACAGGTCTCCATCTGTATCCATTTAATAATTTAATAAATGATTTACATGGCTACCCATCACACAATATTGATTCTGGGCAAGATACAAGGATTAATACAACAGCAACAAGCAGTGAACCATAATTTCTGAGGAAAATAATACATCCCAATAATAAAAACTATATCAGTACCACAGCTTGCCTATCTTCCTAGCCAAATGATAGAGAAACAGCTAGGTCTTTAAAACCTTCCAAAAGATGAGCAGTGTCACAGCTATCCAGATTTTAAGGTGATTCAATTCCACAACAGGTCCAGAACCTGGTTTTATTTAGATTCCTGATCAGAAAAGAGCTGTACCTATATTCAACTCAGACCTGGTACAGAGAGGTAGGGCCATGGCCTCTGATTCTCTAACTTTCACAGATTCACAAATGACTGGGCAGTCATTGAGTCAAACCAGCCTTGAGTTTAACCCTTTAATTATTGTTGAAACTAAATCTTTCAAAGCTTTGTAAATAATTTAGCTTTTTAGAAGGCTGCAAAGAGGCAGATAAAGTATCTGCAGAAATTGACTGGTTTGCTTCTGACTTTCGTTATATAGAAGATGGGGGAGAGAAGTGTAAGTGGCTGAAAAATTATAGAGAATGATTCACCAAGAGGTCTGAAGGATGCTGAGTCTTATATAACAGCTTGTTCATATGCATTTTAAAGCTTTTGATAGCTCCATTGCATCTGAGAAATATATTCAAAGAATTCTGGAATCAGAGAGATCAGAGGTCTGCTTATGTGCCATTATATATACATCCAATTTCTTATATCTCCAATCCTAGTGTCTATGGAGATTCTCAGTCATCCAGGTCATGGTTGTACCAAAGGTGCTTTTTTCAAGAGGAAAAAAGGTACCTTTGGGGTTCAAATGCTCGTCTTTTCCCTTTTTCTTTTCTACATGTTTGC
This sequence comes from Myanophis thanlyinensis, assembly GCA_017656035.1. Classification (NCBI taxonomy): domain Eukaryota; kingdom Metazoa; phylum Chordata; class Lepidosauria; order Squamata; family Homalopsidae; genus Myanophis; species Myanophis thanlyinensis. Next base: position 13,849 of record JAEANM010001845.1, read on the forward strand.
TTACATCAGGACCGTGCAATGGTTTTCAGTCTGCTACACTCAAGTTTTCTGTGCTTTTTTTTGGGCTGCCCTTTAGAAGAGACAGTTCAAAACTGGTTTATGAACCTGGCAATTTTCAGAAATCAGGTGGCTTCTGTCAGCCTGTGCTAGTCTTAGGAAATCTCTTTTGTCCCCTAAAGTCCTCTTGGTTTACATAAAGAGCCATCATTGGCCCTGTCAACTTTATGGGTATGTCAGACACTGCAAAGTTACTGGAGGTAGTGTAGGTGCCACAGAACTACAGAAGTTAAGTTTCATTTAGTGCATCTACTTTTTAATATCCTCTTGTTACGGAGTTCTTTTTATCAAATTCTGATACATTCTACAATTCCTTTTTAAGGGTCAGTGGTAATTTATTTATTATATATAGGCAGTCCCAACTTTTACCACTGCTGTATTCTTAGAACTTTTGTGCAATTTGACTATAACACACTATGCATATATGTGAATATCTAGTCACCATTTGGTCCAGGTAAAAAAACACTGGCTACTATGCTTCATATACTTCATTGTTCTGATTTGCTGTCTTCAGTTTCTGATGTGTAATTTGTTCAGTGTTTATTTAATTTATAGTTAGTTTATCTCCAAATTCAGTTGTTGCTCAGCTGTCCTGAATAACCGAACAAATTCTAGGCCCAGCATTTGTTTTGTTAAAAAAAAAAAACCCATACTTGCATATTATTTTTATAGTCAGTATGAAATCAATTAATGTGGATTAATTGGGGAGGACAGAGCAGTGTCAATACCCTTGATCAGATAAGTTTCATTCAAAAGAGAGATCTCCTCTGTTTCTAGGTAGGAGCTGTTCACATTAATTGCTTTTCTGCTGACTATAATGTATAAAGTATCGCTTTTTAAACAAAACAAATGCTTGGCAAAGAATTCATTTATTAATTCTGGATACTTGAGTAACAACTTGATTTGGAGATAAACTGGCTGTAAATTAAATGAACACTGAGCATGTCACATATCAGAAACTGAAGACAGTAAATCAGAACAATTTTCACCTAGTTCTGAAGCAGTTGCCTGCAGAAGCCCATCTATCGCTTCTTCAAAGATGGCTTCTTGTAGAAAAGGCTGTAGGTTCCCTCATGGGAACTGTAACTGGTTATAAATTCCAATGTTTGAGGAGGAGGGCAGGAGGCCATTTTGCCAGGCTGGAGAAAATGGCAGCAATATTCCATGCAGAGCATTAGCAAAAAACCAGAGATACACTTTTGCCCGGAGATGCTCCTTCTGACGCCCCTACTCTTTTGCTAATAGAATAGCTACGTTATACTTTAGACAGTGGGTCTGAGCATATTCTTAGTTTGAATGTTAAGTAGGCTTACTTTATTGGAGCTACTCAGTGCACTATTTTGACACTGTCTTCTTAGCCCATCTCAATTTCTGACCTCCAATCTCCAGGGCCCAAAGAAACAACCTCGAACTGGCTTAAGAACCATGCTGAATTCTGTTTACAGGATTTCAGTCCTTGGCCCAGAATACCAAAGACACTTTTGTTTCTATTTTTATGCTTATGCAGAGAAAGGGAGGAACAGGAAAGACATCTAGATGTACACTTTTTCTGCTTGTACTAAAAAATAGGAACATCTATTATTCTAATAAATGAACAAAAATAGTAGTTTTGGGGAAAACGTGTTACATAAACCTCTCCATGTAGATATAATAGAATCAAGTTTATATTTTAAGCTTCATATGCCACCAGCGTACATGTTAAACTTGAATAAACCTTACATCACCATCCTCACAGAAGATTTCTATGGATTAAGCTGATTCATTCCTTTGCCCACCCCCTCCAAGCACTTTTTTTCTGACATTTCATTAAAAGTTAACATTCTATGGAATGACAATTGATATCCTTTCCAAAGCTACTTCTAGCAAACCTCAGCATGTTACTAAATAAGAGATGCCTTCTAATTTTAGGGTTTTAGTTAGAAACAAGTGGAAATGCTGTGAAAATGCTGTGAAACAGTAACTGATAGATTCACCAATTTGTTTGTGTGTGTGTGTGTGTGTGTGTGTTTGTATATCCTCTGTAGAGTTTGAAAATACAGTATACATTCTAAGCAGTAGTGATTGGTGTTTTGCTTCTGAAAATGTTCTCTGTGATCTGGCATTTTTCCTACCTAAATCCTCAGGAGAGCTAATGCATTTAAACAAAATTTAAATGCTTGGTACAATATATAAAACTCAGCAAACAACATCAATGTGGTAAAAAAATAATAATGATTGGGTGGCATAGCTATAAACACCAACAGAATAATTTCATACAAGAAATTCCCAGTACCAATGGAAAATTCCTTGCCAAGACAAATGGCAGTTTCAAAGAAAACAATTTTGGCAGAAGCCTAGAAGACTGCTTTTTCCTAAAACAATGTTTTCATTCATACTTTTCCCTAATATACCTGTATTCAGTTCTAACATACAGATGAAGTATGTGAAAGGTAGGAGTATGGCGATATACAAAATAACCCGGCATATCAAAATCCTATTGTTTAATTGTTTGATCTGAAAGTAATGGCACTGTTCAACGAATCTCTCAATTTGTTGTAATTTTTAGCTACAAAGCTTCCTGCAAATGAACTGTAACTCTGGAAGAAAATACAAGGATTTAAATGTATACTATTGACTGTGTTCAGCCAAATAGGTCTTTAAGAAATCTATTTACTGAAAGATAGAATTGGGTTAACATTAGTTTTCAAGGAAGATAAATGCTGGAATCTAAAGTAAAACAATAAATTCATTTAACACAACAGTGTGACTGCTTTTATTGCTCAACCCAAATCTAGTTTCCAGTTACTTAATATCCCAACCAACATACAGAGCCCCTGAAAATCAGTGACTTGGGACTTGGACAAAAATCTATTTGTTGGATCAGATAATAGTTTATCAGATCTACTAATCTGAATCTTTCTCAAGGAAGAGCAGTGCAAAACTTTATTATTATCAATAACAGTAGTAATAATAAATGCATAGTCTTGAATTAATAAATGTATAAAGACTTAACTGAGGATTAGGGTGGCTTTGGGCAGAGAAACAACAATTTTACTATATTGGTCTCCTTGTGAGATGTAAAAATATCTTGCACACTTTCTTGATCTATCTGTAGCTTTTAATGTCTTCAACAGTAATATCCTTGATAGAGACTGTCTTAGTTAGATGAGAAAAATAACAACTTTGTTTGGATGACTGTCAGAAGGTTCTCTTCACCAAATGGTATTTGGTAGGTTGCTTCTTCTTGCTACTGATTTTTATTCATTCATTCAATTTATATGGCAACCTCATTCAAAGCAACTCAGGCTGATTTACAACAAATTCAAAAATCAAGATTCATGATGCTGTTTAGCAGCTTTCTGAAATCATAGTAAGATAATTCAAAGATTAAGGGTGAAGTACAATCAGTATGCTAATAATATAAAGCTCTGCATCTCCTTTTCATTAGATCTAGGTGAGGCAGTAAAAATACTTAATGTACATACTGTATAATTCTGTTCATGCACCAGATGAAGGTTAATACATTAAAATTCAAGTTAGATGAGATAAATGCTCAAATAATACTCCTATTGAGTCACATTTACAGTTTATGAGTGCATCTGAATTAATCTTTGTTGTAAAAGAGGCCTACTCTTCCTCCTCCTCCTTTCCAGTTCATTGCATACTTCTTACTTATAGCATTATTATTGCTGTTATTGCAATAACACTGTTATTGTTATTTTAGTCGGCTATGTAGGTGCTGCAGCTAAAGTACTACAGAGACTGGCCCTATCATTTAGTAACCCAGACCTTTATGATCTCCTTTTTATTTTAGTGTTTTATATTATAGTGTTTATATCTGCATATGAAGATGATCTGGAGCCTATGGTTAATGCAAAATATTACTTTTAGGATACATATCTGGGGATTAAGAATATATTACAGCATTTCTGTTGTTTTTTTCTGATCCAGATGAGGTACTGATTTTAATTAACAAACTTCTTTATTAGAGTTATCTGGAGGAATGGATTTTCCGTCTGTGTATAGTAGAATTTTTAGACTAACACCACAATCCATGTGCCCTCCTATGTGGATGGTGGATTCTTGAGTCTGGAAAGCTTTCTTCCATGAAATATACCAACATCTACCTTTTAAAAAATCCAGGTGAAAAAAACTTCCAGAGCCTAAATTAATAAAATTTTTAAACCTATGTTGGAGCAGAGCTTTTAAATTACTTGTTTTTCTATTTTTTATTTATATGTTATATAGTTAGGTAGCTTTTAGCTTAATGGTAACTTAAATTTTAAATTGCATTTTTGGAATGTTGTAAACCAGTACAGGATAGCCCTGTTTTCAAGCCAATAATTTGAAAGCATAACTATTTTTAAATAATATTCTAGATTAAAGTTAAATATATTATGGGAGATTCTAGATGGGAGAGGGGCAACTCAAAATCTATGACCTGGATATGACACAGTATTTCATGCTTTGGGTATCTAGAGAGCACTTAACCAGAATTTGGCAGGAAAACATATTGTTCAGATAATCTGTTAAATGAATATGTGTATCTAAGGTGACTCGGGTTTGAGAAGCTGGTAGAAACATGGTCTTTGTGATGGAGGAATGTTACACTTTGATTTGCCTGTTAGATATTGTAAAAATGTGATCAACTAGCTAAAGAAAAATGTTATGTTTGTACACATAAAGGACAAAATATGTGTTTTATAAAATCAAATGGATTATATACTATTTCAAAATAATAAGCTGAATTTGATATGGTCAAATTACGTAATTACTATTCTGTTCCGTTCTGTTCTACTCTACATAATAAACAATAAATTTGTGTGGCATTTTTGTTTGCTCTATTTCAACTTTTTGTTGAAATAACGTTTGATTTATAATATCTTAGCTATGTAAAATGGTAAGTTCCTCTTGATTCCAGAATACCCATGCTCCATGTTTACGGCAAAACGATGGAGAAGTGAATAAATAAGTCATTATGGAGTTATTATTAACTCAGATATTAAATTGAAGGCCAATCATTTTATTCCTTGCTATGATTACTTGTAGTTTGTAGTTAAAAAGGACCTATCATTTAGATTTAGTCATCCCAAACAACAGGCTTGCCTATTTACGACATAGGGAAATTGTAATTACAGTTTTGACAACAATATTAATTTTTCTCTTCATGTGACTGCCCTTTAGAAAGCTGAGCTACAGTGAAGCCATATTCAGTTGCTTTATGACCATTCAAAGTTACAATGGCCATGAAATGTGTGGTCTATGTCCTGTAAAACACTCTTGCCATAATAAATGGCAATAAATGGCAATAAATGACCTATTGCAACATAGGTCATGTGATCACATCCTTGATTGGTCAGCTTTATGACCAATTGTAGTGTCCCACAGTCATATGAATGCTATTTGTGATGTTTCAAATGAATAGGTTAATTTAATGACTGTAGTGCTTGCTTAACAGATAGAGTTTGCTTAAAATCTAGCCACAGGGGTTGCAAGCCAGTGACTTCTGGGCCGGTCCCAAGCCCAGAATAAAGGGCTTTATTCTCCCGAATAAAGAGAGCTGTATCAGGAAGGGCATCCTTGAAAAACATGCCAGGTGAAAAACATGCCAAATTTAAACATGTGAATCATCAGGGTGAATTCTATACCGGATTGGTCGAGTCCTGTATTAACAATGACAGCCACCAGTGCTGTTAACCTACAGGGGGCTGACGGAAATTGTTTGCTACGGTGATGGACAAGTTGACAGATAAGGTCAGAGAGGAATTTCTGTGGAGAATAATGTTTGCGGATGAGATTGTGATCTGTAGTGAGAGCAGAGAGCAGCTGGAGGAACACCTGGAAAGGTGGAGGTTTGCTCTGGAAAGAAGAGGAATGAAGGTCAGTTGTAGTAAGACGGAATACACGTGTGTGAATGAGTGGGAGGGAAGTGGAACAGTGAGGCTACAGGGGGCTGAGGTCAAGAAGGTGCAGGAGTTTAAGTATTTGGGGTCAACAGTCCAGTGTGATGGAGAGTATGGAAAAGAAGTGAAGAGGCGAGTGCAGGCAGGTTGGAATGGGTGGAGGAAGATGTCAGGAGTGTTGTGTGACAGAAGAATGTCAGCAAGAATCAAAGGAAAGGTGTAGAAGACAGTAGTGAGACCAACTATTCTGTATGTGTTAGAGACTGTGGCAGTGAGGAAAAGACAAGAGGCAGAAATGGAGGTAGCAGAGATGAGGATGTTGAGGTTCTCTTTAGGAGTGACGCGGATGGACAGAATTAGAAATGAGCGCATCAGAGAGACAGCTCAGGTCAGCTGTTTTGGGGACAAGGTCAGAGAGGCCAGATTGAGATGGTTTGGACATGTGCAGAGGAGGGATAGTGGCTATATTGGTAGAAGGATGTTGGAGATGGAGCTGCCAGGCAAGAGGTCAAGAGAAAAGCCAAAGAAGAGATATATGGATGTGCTAAAAGATGACATGAAGCTTACTGGGTGAGAGTAGAGGATGCTGAAGATAGAATTAGATGGAAACAAATTATTTGCTGTGGCGACCCCTAACGGCAAGGGCCGAAAGAAGAAGAAGAGTGTTCGCTTAACAGCTGCTGAAAAATAGGCTAGAAAATTGCTTCTGGTCATATGGGTGGCCATAATAACCTGATAAGATTTCCAGTCCCAATTACAGTCATAAGTCAAGAACTACCTGTATTCTCCTCCTGCACATAAATCCTATTTGAATTTTTAAATAAGCCACAGCTATCTCAATGCATTTTGCAAATACTCTGTGGAATCTAGATAACCTTAAAGAGAAGAACTTTGAATTGAAAAGCTTATCCTCTCAACAAAAGTCTCAAGGAAAAGGGGATAATTACAGTGGTAGTCCTTTAGGTCTCTTACAGTGAACCAGATCTTGCTTTTTAGGAAGAGGGAAGATATTTTAGCATGGTAGTATTATGAAATTCCAGGAACAAACTTCTGAGTATATGGCGATGGGGCAGAATGCTTTGTTACATTTTGGAAATAATGGGAACTGAAACTCTGACTGTGTATGAAATATGGTTCAATAGGTCCTTTTTATAGTAATGAGTTTATCTTATCTTAGAGAAGTAATAATTTGAAGCAGCATCTATTACGCATTGTTAATTTCTTTTTGAATTCTGCAGCAGAACCTGAGATTATAATGTTTAGGATCCAAAAGCAAATAGAAGTGTTTCCACGGTAAATGTAAAATATTACCAAACATAGGTCTTGTAATACTGGGCAAGAAAGGTATAATTTCTATGCATCCCAAAATTTCTTCCTTAGGCTGATCAATGCCAAATTTATGGAGCCATTTTTAACATTATTAAGAGATAGAGCTACTGTGTCATATGATTTGGAATGAATGGCCTATTTGATTCAATTATTTGTTGAATCTGTAAGACTTCTGAACAAGCAATAATGAATAATTATTTGGAACAGCAGTTGCTATTTTCTAATTTCCAGGCTGATGACCTATCTATTTTTCTGAGAGCAAGTTTGAAGATTGTTCAGATTCAGGCATCCATTTACTTTCCCAGTACCAGAGAATTGAATCATGGATTGTTTTCCACTTCCCTGATGTTGAAAGATTTGAAGGGTAGAGTGTACAAAAATTGAGTTGGACTAGGAATTTTGTTTTGTTTTGTTACAATGAGAACGAGTCAATGGGCTTGCTTTAGCTTACATAACAGCAATACAATTAGTAATAAATTGTCACTCTCTCAGGTTAGAGAAAAGGAGGAAGGAAGAGAAAAGAGAAGGGGAAGGTTTGAGTTAAGTGGATTTACAAGATCTTAATAATAACACTGCAGTGGCAGTAGAAAACGGAACTAAGAGGAAACAAGAGCTGTGTCTCACGACATGCATAGATATATTGCCAAAAGTCTTAGCTATGATAGATTCCAGTAGGCTTGCACAGGTGCAAATTCCTAAGTATGGCACATAAAGACTATGATGAAAATATTTACAAATGTTTACAAAGTTCAACTAGCTCTGTTCAGGGAGAAAGAAAATCCATGGTGGCTAGTACACATGGGTAGGGAAAAGCTTTTGAGATGTAAGAATTACAGTTACTAAAAGATGATTAAAATAAATAAATTTAACTTAAGTAAAGTTTACACAATCTTCTGGTGTAACTGAAAGCTCTTGTACTAGGTTTTATACATGTAAATTATGGTATTTAATAGCCAGAAGATTGTAGCCATGCATTAAAGTTTTCTGCTCCAGTTTCTATTTTTAATAAGAATATTCAGTATTTTGTGAATTGCAAAGAGAAAGAGGCTTGACTTTCCAATATATATCTAATTGGAAATAGGGATAATGAGAAAATAATAGTTTCTTAAGGAGCAAAATATGGGGTAATGCCATAGTTTGCACCAAAGTTATTCAGACAATAATTTAAAGGATTTGAACTACATTCATTGAAATAAAAGTTGGGGAAGACATAGACAGAAATGTTGGGGAACATTTATAGATCTTACATGGAAACAAAACTGCAAAAAGTGGTTCATGAGAAGTGAATCTGATTTTGCTAGTGATCCCCACTGCATGGAGAAGAACTACATGTGAGCCACGTGATTTTGGATTGCAAGCTCATATACTTTAAGTGAAAGTGTGAGAAGACATTCACCGAACTGCACTAAACCATTAATATTAAGGACTTCAAAGCAAAACTACATAAACCAATATTCATATAATCTTGTATTGTTCTTTTAAAAATGCTTTCTAATGGTGTAAAATCTGTTTTTCTTTAATTGTACAATTTTTATTTTACTTTTGTGTTTCACTAGGTTTATAACGTTACCTTCACTCTGTGGGTCACCCAACTCAATCCCTCTCCCTATTTTTATGTAATTTTGAACATACATGAATAGCCAGATGCCATGCTAGGCACAAACAATAGTACTATTCTCTAAATATATTTTCCCCAAATTCCCTGTTTCATTTTCATATATTTATTTTATTGAAACACTAAGAACAATTTTCATTTTTTTGCTTTGCCCTTTAAGTAGAGTTCTATTATTTAAATGTTCCCAAATGTGCTTTATAGAAGGCATTTTCAAAGCTTCTTTATGACCTAATTTGTCTGTTTGGGAAGGTATTGCATTTCCTTTGCTCAGAGATACTTAGCACTGAGCTAAATGAAATCTAAGACGTTCCATCCCGCTGATACTTTATAAAAAAGCACACAGCTGGCAATATACTTTGTAGGTTGTGCTAATGCTTTCTCAGGCAAGTGTAAGTAAATTGAAAATGCTTTTTTCTTAAAAAGATCATGTTAGTCTTCTTAATTCTAGGTCATTATTGCTTGTTTGATGCACCTATAGAATTTAAAACAATCAAGAGCCTCCCTCTCTGAGGAAGATGGGCGCTTAAGAAATATGAAATATAATAAATAAGTTAATCTACACTAGTATTACTCCATAGATTATTATATTACTGTTACATCTTTTTTAATAGTTATATTTCCCCCCTTCCAAAAAAATAATTATGCATAAGACACTGGATGAAATCCAGGTTTATTGTTTTGTACTCCTGTGGCTCCTAAGCAATGGCTCAGTTGTTAAAGATGTTGAGCTTGTCAGCCAGGGTTGAGACCTGAATAGCAGGTCTGAAAAGCTGACAGCCAGGGTTGAGTCCTGAATAACAAAACCAATAGTACTTAGACTTATATACTGCTTTATAGGGCTTTACAGCCCTCTCTAAACGATTCACAGAGTCAGCATATTGCCCCCAACAATCTGGATCCTCATTTTACCCACCTCGGAGGGATGGAAGGCTGAATCAACCTTGAGCCTGGGGGGATTTGAACTGGCAGTCAGCAGAAGTACTGCAGTACTGCACTCTAACCACTGCGCCACTGAATGCCATGCAAAGGGCTAAGCTTCTGTTCCTTTCCACAACTCCTGCCCATCTAGCAGTTCAAAAGCAAACAAATGCAAATAGATTAACAGGTATAACTTAGGTGGAAAGATAATAGCATTCCATGCGCCTTTGGTGCATGGTCCATGCTGGCCACATGATCACCAAAAATGTCTGGGCAATGCTTGTTCCCTTGGCCAAGAAACAGAGATGAAAAACCATGCCCTAGAGTCGAACATGACTGGACAGCGGATTTACATTACTCTTGATTCAGTGAACTCACTGCCAATTGCTAAAGAGAATATTGATGTACATGGGTAGACTTCTGACTTGGTAAAAGTCATTTCCTAATTTTACAGAAATAAAATGATCTTCTTTCCTATGCACTTATAACATGGAAGAACAACAGACAAAGGAAGTGGTTTACCGTGCGCAGCTAATAACACTACTGATGATGCAGCACAATCTGCTTTGGCTGTTTTGAAATTCATCTTTTTTTTAAAAAAAATATTACAGTGTGTCCAAATCTGTATAGCCTATCCAAAAGGATGCTAGGCACTATTGAGAATTATTGCATACTGCAGCACTTTTAGTTGATAGATTCAATTTAAGCAAGCATTTGTGTTGGAAGAGAGGATTCCATTGGGGCCTTAGGTTTGATGGTCTTATTAAGCCTGTAGAAAATAAAAAAATAATTTCTATCCCTGCTCTTGCGTTCATTTTACCCCATTCCTTCCGGACTAAGATTAGTAAAAATGACATCACTTACTAATTTTCCAGGGACACAACAGGGCATTACAGGTACTGATAAGATCTAAAGAGGACAGGAATTTCTTTCTCCCATCTTCTGGAACCTAGCCGACTCCCAAATATCTTAGAATTATATATGCTACGATTCCTAAGTACCATACTGGGAATTCTGAGGAATTCAAAAAGCACCATTTTATAAAGAACATGATGTTTACTTTAAGACTAATTTAAAGATGAAAAATAGCTAATGACTAAAACACAGACCTGTCTCAGATAAATAACTAGAAAACACAAAATTTCTTATGTGTCTCAAGCTATAAATTATATTTTTTGTATTTTTTCACATTATTATTTTAATTTTGAGAATATTTTCATAGAAATTTGCAACATTGTTTGGCTATCATGATATTATGTTCATATTCTCTCCTAAATAAAAAGGATTCAGCAATTTTATACCATGTCATGTCCCTCACACAGATGACATTTTTACTAAACTTAAATTAGAAGGGACAAGATAAAATTACAGTGGGAATGAAAATCAAATTCTGATTTTGCAAAGTTTGAATAAGACACTCGAGTCTGAGGCCTTATTGGCACACTTTTTTCTTGCACAAATGCTTGCATATATTGAGTCAATTAACTAAAATGCTATAACATACAATGGTTGACAATATTTTATTACTTATTATAAAAATAGAGAATTAATTATACATGCAATAGAAAAGAACCAAATACAACAAATCTGTATAGTGAATCAGGAAAGAATTATTTAAAAACACAGAAAATATCACATTTTTCTATGATACAAATTAGTTGCCAGATGACAAACATCACTGAATTCAAGAGTAAATATAAAGTGTTCATTAAAAAATAAACCAAATATTAATTCAAGATCACTAGATAAAAATGAATTGATATTAATCCTCATGCTCCTCTCATTAATATCAAAAAACATTTGATTAAGACTTTTAAAACTAAAAATTATTTATCAAGTAAACAAAAAAAAAAGCTCTTAATCTTATGTCAGAAACATTAGTCTATTCAAAATACAGTCTAGATGTACACATGGAAGCAATTAAGTTAATTGCATGTGAGAGAAAAAGTGTTAACCAGCTGAACTGAGCAAACAACTGTAATGTAAATCAAGGTGCTGGTTGTGTCCCATAAAGTCTTTCATGACATAATATTTGATTATTTGAAGAATATCCTCTATCTCCTGTCATATCCATATGTCCCATACAGTCTAACATGCTTTGGGTGCCATTAGTAAAATAATGTGATCTGGTTGAAACCTGTTATGGTGCCTGATCATTCCACTTGAGATTCATATGGCTCCTCCTGTCCCAGGCTCTGGGTTAGAATGGGTGGTAGATCCCTTGTGGGTGTTTTGATTGTTTAAGTTATCCCGATTTTCTTTTGGATTGCACTTCTATTATTTATACTGCACTTCTATTATTTTTTAATGGTTGTATCCTGTGGGTCACCTGAATGATATGGATTGCCACTGATAATTAAACAAACAAAAAATAGTGTTTACAAAAATACTTACAGCTTTCTATCTCTAATGTGCAATTTTGTTCATCTAAGGGATATCTTCGTAGATCCATCATGCATGCAGCTGTTGTTGTAATTCTACAAAAGATAGAGATGAAAACTTTTTTTAAAATTTGTTCAACTTGGTTAAAATCCAGATAAAAGAGTGGAAATTGATGCATATATTCCATGTCATTCAAGGTTAGGGAAAGAT
>JAEANM010001846.1:0-26240 GCA_017656035.1 Myanophis thanlyinensis
AAAACTACTCTATCCCTATGGAAGATACAGAGATCTCTTCTGATAGAAAGAGCGGCCAGTTCTGATATACGTCTGGCCGAAGTAATAGCTACTAAAAACACAACCTTTAATGTCAGGAGATGGTTTGTCGTTTCTTTTAAAGGTTCAAATGGTGATGAGGTTAGTGCATTAAGCACTTTGGGGAGGTCCCATGTGGGGTATCTGTGTACGATGTTCAGGGAGAGATTAGATGCTCCTCAAAGAAAGGCTATCACCATCGGGTGATGTGAAAGAGAAGAATAGTCTTGACACTTTAGAACAGTGGAGATTGCTGCTACTTGTCGGCGGAGAGTATTCGGTGAGAGTCCCTTATCAAGGCCGTTTTGTAAGAATTCTAGTACATTAGGAACAGAAGCGAAAAGTGGGGTAATCTGATGTTCAGTACACCATAGGTTAAAAATTTTCCATGTTGCCTCGTATATTCTTGTCATGGATGGACGTCTTAACGCTTGAATCGTTTTAATGACTGGTTTGGAAAAAGAACTGTTAATCAGAGATTGCCTTTCAATTTCCAGACGGCCAGTTGCCACCAAGCTGTGTCCGGATGTAAGATTTTGCCTTGCCGTAGTATCAACTTGCCCTGGGGAATCCGCCAGGGCTTGCTCGAGGAGAGGCTGAGGAGGTCCGCAAACCAAGTCCGTCTGGGCCAATGTGGTGCTACCACAACAATGTTCGCTTTCTGCTGTATGATCTTGTTGATCAGCCCTGGAAGGGTGGGAAGAGGAGGGAAGGCGTATAATAGGCCCTTCGGCCAGCTGGTTTGAAGTGCATCCGTCCCCTCTGCTCCTTGTGTCTTAAATCTAGAGAAAAACCTAGGAAGCTGGGCATTCTCCGGGGTAGCGAACAGATCCACTACTGGGGTACCGAATTGGTGGCAGATTTCCTTGAAAATTGATGAGTCTAGCTGCCATTCATTTTGATCAATAGTTGAACAGCTTAGCCAATCTGCCTGAATGTTTTCTATCCCTGATATGTGCTGTGCCTTTAAGGAACTGACATGCTTCTCTGACCACATGCACAGATCATTGGCCTCACTCATAAGCACCAAGGATTGCGTTCCTCCTTGCCTGTTAACATAAGCCTTTGCAGCAATATTATCAGTCATGATTAGAACGTCCCTATTTCTGATATAGGGGAGAAACTGTTTTAGCGCTAGGTGTATTGCTCTGAGCTCGAGCCAATTGATATTGTGCTGGAGGTTCTGAGAGGACCAGCGGCCCTGCATCATGTGTTCTTCCAGGTGGGCTCCCCAACCAAAAAGGCTAGCATCCATTGTGATTACTATAGGATTGGTTTCCTTAAATTGAGAACCCTTTTTTAATGTTGAGGTGTACCACCAATTCAAAGATTGTATCACCTCTGTGGAAGCTAATATTTGGAATATGGCGTTACTCTGACATGCTCTTTGGTAGGGTAATAGGAACCATTGCAATGGTCGGGTATGTAGTCTGGCCCAAGGGACTATGTTTATACAAGAGATCATGGACCCCAGCAATTGGGAAAAAAATACAACCGATGCTCATGGGCGAGTCTTTAATTGGGAAATTTGGTTGCTTAGTTTGAGCCATCTCTCCTGAGAGAGAAACACTGTACAGGAGATAGTGTCTATCACTGCCCCTAGATGTTGCAGATTAGTTGTCAGGGTGAGGTGACTTTTCTCCCAATTAATGGAGAAACCATGGTCCTCCAGAAGTTGGGTAACAATTTGTAGATCTGTTTTGGCATAGTATGGGGTAGATGACTGTATTAATATGTCATCTAAGTAAGATTGGATCCTTATGGGAATCTGTCTAAGATGGGCCATAATGACGGCTAATATTTTGGTGAATGTGCGAGGTGCTGAAGACAAGCCAAACGGTAGGGCCCTATACCGATAATGCCTGTTTGTATAACAGAATCTAAGGTATCTTCTGTGGGCACTTGCTATAGGAATATGAAGGTAGGCCTCTGACAGGTCAGTGGACATTAGGAAGTTGCCCTTCCTAATTGTCTTTAATATGGAAAATAACGTATTCATTTTGAAGCGGTGGTAAGCTATATGCAAATTTAATCGTTTAAGATCCAGAATTGCTCGCCAGCCCCCCGACGATTTAGGTACTACAAATAGAATGGAATAGAATCCCTGATGCCATTCCATCTTGGGCACCTGTTCTATTGCGTCAATATCCAATAAATGCTGAATGGCTTGCTCCATCAATGATCTTTTCTGGAAATTCTCTAAGAATGAACAAGACACAAATCGATCAGGGGGTGTGGTGAGGAAGTCTAGTTTAAGACCATGTCTGAGTGTACTGATGACCCACCTATCCGTGATCGTTTGCTCCCATTGGTCAGCGTGCAATGCCAATCTGCCACCAATGGGGCTAACGAACCCTGAATTAATGGGATTTGCGGAAGGGGCGACCTCCCGCCCCTCTAAAGGGACGTTTAGCCTGATTTTGGGGACGGTATCTATCCCTATACCTGTCCTGAGGTCGTTCCGGTCTCTTGAAATATGGTCTAGGATTTTGGTCTGGTTGAAAATCAAATATTTGTGACGGTCTGCGAGAATAAGGTTGGAAACGGCGTTCCGTCTTCTTTCGTTGCGAAGGTAGGACTTTCTTTTTGTCTTTAGTTTCGATTAAGAGTGGGTCAATCATCTCACCAAATAGTCTCTCGCTTTGAAAGGGTCCTGATGCAAGCCTCCATTTGGTGCGGACGTCTGCCTGCCAATTTCGTAGCCATAATAGTCTACGAGAGGTTACAGAGGAGGCCAAAGACCTGGCTGCAAATTTGACTGAATCTAGGGTGGTGTCCGCGGAAAATTGAGTAGCTGCTTTTATTTTATTCAGGTCTTGTTGAAGCCTATTATCGCCAGCCGGAAGTCTGGCCATAATCTGCTGGAGCCATAGGAGGGTGGCTCGATTGAAGAAAGTGGCAGCGGACGCCGATCTAATTGCCCAGGTGGCCGTTTGATATGCTGCACGAAGGATTAATTCCATTCTCTTCTCCTCCGGTTTAATACCTCTGCTGCATCCCCTGGAATCAAGGTAGGAGAAGCGATGTTGATAATTGGTTCCTCTACCTTGGGGAGTTGGAGGAGATTGGAAATGTCTTGATCTCCCTGATAGTATTTCCTGTCTGTGGTATTAGGTGAGGGTTGAGTTGTTGGCTTTTGCCATTGTTTTTTGATGATTTCTAGGACCACCTGGGGAGTAGGAATTAGATTAGATGGTGGTATTGGGAATGAAAAAAAGGTTTTTGGAGTGTTGGTGGTGGCTGTTTCCTTCTGCTGGTCTGGAGGAACCTCTCCTAGTTCTGAGGTCATTTTGGCTTTGGCCAGCAGAGACTTAAATACATCTGGTGGAAACAGACCCATGAAGGATGGAGAATCTGGTGTATCATTCTTATCATCAGATAAGTTAGGATCTCTAGGTTCCTCTGTTACTGAACAGACGTCGCTGACTGCCGATGTGTCATAATGATGAGCATTCTGATCCTGGATCAATGGTAGTGACTGAGTGACAGAGAGACAGTCATCCTGTTGATAATGCTGTTGAGGGACCATCGCAGCCTGTAAGGTCTGTTGTAGTCCCGCAAACCCTTGGGAAAGGGTTCTCTCTTGAAACAAAATGGCGGGCGCGACCGTTTGTCCTTGCAAATGAACGTTCCCGTCAAATTTAACAGAATACGGAAGGGGCGCTTGATAGGATTTACACTTGCTGCCCCGCTTCCGTTTTTTGTTCCTGAAAGCTATTTTTGCCTCAGAGCTAAAAGGAATAAAAGTCTCTCCAATGAAGTAGGGAAGGGGTTAAACGGACGCGTTTGACGGAACATCGTGAGGCGAAGATAATGGCGCCCAGGGTCCATTCAGTTGAATTCCCTGACAGTTCTACTCTGAGCCTGGGCAATTTAAAGGCAGCGCGGCTTTTCTTTTGCGGGATTAGATGTTACCCAGCCGGGTAACTGTAGAAGAAGTATGCGGGGGTTTGAGTCTCTGAAATTACAACCTGATCTTCGGACTGAGCCAGAAAAACTGGATCCTTCCAGCAACAGGCAGCCTTTAATTTGATTGGCTCAGTCTGATGATCTTATGGTTGTGGCCACGCCCATGCTTGGATTCTATTCCCCAGCACTGGGGAGAATATTTATTAAAGAAAGTGGAAGGAGCAGGGATTAAATGCCCATCTAATATTGAAGTCTTTGTTTTTGAACATGGACTCAATTTGTTACCTGGACTTCAAGGAATCACATTTAATAAACTGAGAACAATGATAAATACATGGGAAAAAGATCCCAACGTTGACTAAACTTCCTAAAAAGTATATATTGTGCTAAAAGCGTAACTGCAAACAGTTCCAAAAAGGAAAGAAAACGGGAAATAGCAAAAGAATCCAATATAGCTGCACACAAAGCTCAGTAAAGTTCTGGGGAGGGGGGTAGTCACATAAAGGAGACGGAAAGAGGGACACGTAATCAAGTAGGCACACACAAAAATAGCCTGAGATGATGTCAGAAAGGCTAAAACTCACAATGAACTGAGGTTGACCGAGGAGGCAAAGAACAACAAAATAGACTTTTCCAAATATGTTCAAAATAAAAAAAGGGGGGGACTTTATTAGCTACTGAATGAAGACAGCAACATGATAATAGATTAATGAAAATAATAGAACTATGTTGGTTCAGTTTTCTTTAACACTGAAAATATGTGGGCAGTCAAAGCAGGATTCCAACTTGAGCCTGATAGAAGCAGAGGATACAAACTGACCTTGAATAAATTTAGATATCTCTAGGCCAGATAAATTGCATACTAAGGTACTTAGGAACTTGTTGTTAGTATAGTGAAATCTCTGTTACCTTTGAGTAATCCTGGAGATTAGGTGAAAGAAACAGGAAAAATTTAAAAGACAGCAAATTTTGTATATTTCACAAAAAGGAGAATCTATAAAATAACAGTTTCATACTGATATATGGGAAGATTCATGAGTAGAACACTGACTGGAAGCCTCACAGACTTGATAGCTTTATAAATGTTTTTTAAAATAAATTAAAACATGATTTTTAAGCACTTGGAAAACATGCAATGATTATTAGGTGTTAACATGTATTTGTCATGAACAAGTCTTAGCAGTTTAACCATACAGTACTTTTTTTCCCCAGTGGGTAGCGTCTCCTTTGCAGATTGTGCAAATTCTGTGTGTATAATATAAAGCTTGATCCATCGAGAATCCTATAATATCTGATTAGCAGGGTTGTTTAGTGTGGCATACCTATTTTTTTTCAGGGTTCACAACTGTTTTAAAAAGCATATGCAAAAGAATGCTGATCAGTGGTTCCTACATAAAATGGAGTAAGTTGTTAAGTGGGGTATTCAGGTTGTGATCTTGGGATTGGACCTCCTCAACCTTTTGCTTTATGACTTACATTAAATAATGCAGGGAATGCCTATCAAATGTGCAGAATTGAATGAGATGAAGTTCTTAAAGAGGGGTAAAATATATTAAAGTATCAAAATAAATTCTAAATGTGCTATTGAGATTTCGTTATATGATGGGACTTCAGCATAAACATTTTTAAAAGGTGTGGGGTAATAAATTAATAAAAGAAATAAAAAGCTATGTATTAGAAACATCAGATATTAATGGTCTAAAAACTATGTTATGTAACAAAGTATATTTGTTTATTGTAACATTGATGAACTCTCAATCCCATGCAAACTTGTAGCAGTTGACACACCATCTAACAAAATCATATATTCAATACCCTATCTAATTAAAAC
The DNA here is from genome assembly GCA_017656035.1 of Myanophis thanlyinensis. NCBI lineage: Eukaryota > Metazoa > Chordata > Lepidosauria > Squamata > Homalopsidae > Myanophis > Myanophis thanlyinensis. Next base: position 5,798 of record JAEANM010001846.1, read on the forward strand.
CAAAGCTTGTAGACAGTACAAAAACTCAGAGATATCAAAGGAACCAGATGTTCTCAGGAAACTCCCCTCCCTCATCTGGCTCTTGCGCTCCATGGCAGGTACTGCTTCTCATGTCCTCCAAACCTCTCCAGCAAGTACTGGCAGGAGAAATGATTCTTCAGAATCTTGGCTTAGAATTATAAGGCAGGATAGATTTTACATTTCTGATTGCCATGGCTGGATATCATTTAATACCTGATTGTTAACCATACTGAGCAATTTGATTTCAATACAAAAGCGGGATGTGCAGGACTTTCTAATACCAATAGAAATGGTTCTATTCAATTCTCAAACTGTAAGCTTTAGAAAGTTTAAAAACTACTCATGTCTCTTCCAAGAGAGACAACACGCACCACTTTATAATTTTGACTTCTGAGGGCTGCACGTGGTATGTTAGGTGGCAATGTCAGGTCAAACAAATTTGGGGGTGTTTTTAGAAGTCAAAATGGGTGCACTGACTCATCAAGGTTTAATGCATCCCCTTTGACTTTTACCTTTAAACTTTGTATGTGCTGAACCCAGGGGGATTTCTCATATGCATGTATAATTTGAGGTTAGGCCAAAGCTATGTTTATGCAAGCAATTTCTTATTTTTAATTGCTGGGGGTTGGTATTCATGTACTAATATGCTTCTTCCCCCTCCCCCCCAACAACCTATGTTGACATAATTTGTAATAGCTCTGGGCTTGGCATTAGGTGGAAGCTTATATAAACATTGGATCCATACTTAATTTATCAATTAATCTTTTTCAATCTTTTACATAAGTATATAATTAGGAATAAAATTTAACTTAAGAGAACTTAAGAAGTTCTCCCTAAAGAGAGCATTATTTGGAAATAGTTAACCTCATAGTTTTTCTAGTTTCAAACATGAAATATGACAAAAACGTATTTTTTCTTCAATGAATAATTGTATTTATTCTTTCCTAGAATAACTTTCTTTCCATAGGCCTAAACATTTTAGCTGACCTTGCTTGCTTTATATTTTGGATGCCAGAATAATAACCTTCCAATGCAATCTCTTGTATGGTTAATAGGAAACAAGTCCTACCACACTCAGTGCAGACTATTTTGCAAGGTGTACATTGGACTATGTCCTTAATTCCAAACTTCATGCTGCAAGTCCACTGAGTGACAACCTCCAGTTTTGGTTTCAGAACCAGGAGAAGATGATTAGAAGTTCAGCTCTAGTTAAAGCACACTGAAGTTTTTGGCAATGCATTGCCTAGATAACCAGTAGCATGTTTACTTTCTGGAGTTAAAAAAGAAAGGATGGAGCTGGCTTTGGCATTTTGCAATTCAGACTATTCAAGCTGATGCATTCTTTTTATCTTCGAGCTGGAAAAGATCTTCCTCATTTCTAGGCTGAGCCTTCTGAAGCACAACGTAACTGCAAGATGCTTACAGGTCTCCTTTCTACCTTCAAATGAACCTTTATTGAACAAAGAAGCAAAAGTATTTCCATTTCTCATCAGTGTGTTTTAAATGTATTCTAAAAATGAGCTTTAAATAACTTGAATCATATATTGTATATAGCCAAACTCTTCATCAAGATATTGTTTTTCTTGATGTCAGTCATGAATCTACCATACTTAACATTTTTCTTTCTCTTATGAGCAGATCTACTGCCAATGTTCTCTTGACCAGCCAGTTATTGGGGCCAATCTTATGCTGATGGTGCTCAAAAACATTTAATTTGGTGTTCTACAACAGCAACTTATACCCATAGATATGTCATTTTAGTAAATTTTTTAGTAAAAAGGAGTAAAAATTTGGCCTTTTCACATTTCAAATAGTAAATTACTTTTTCCAAAGAGTGCAGTATTTGATCCAGTTAAACAATCTACCTGTTTATCATCAACCAATAGTATAACCAATTTATGGAGAAATTATTCAAGCCACCAAAAATTATTTAAAACAAAAAACAAAAAAGGCAGCCATAGCACTTCAGAGCAAAGAACCTAATGACATAGGGCTATCTTGCTCTGACTAAAAACTTATGCATGTGAAGTAAATGTTAAGTGGAATGCTTATCCTTTTTCTCTTTGGTTTAATATAGTATGCTTGAATAGTATACTTGAATTAAAGTTATATACATGTCTATGTTGTGAGTTTCAATTAGCTCAATTGATCAGCTGAAACTGGAATTTGTTCCCATGGTAGCCTTGCTGCAATATTTCTTTATCTGGATCTTTACAGCAAAGTGGTGGTGGTGGGGGCTGACAAATATGCCATGCAGAAGTAAAATCCAAATTGGCCATCTCAGTGTGGTCCACTTGATGAACAATACTGATAAAGCTTATTATTTTTCATTAACCAATATTAGTTGTGTATTATGTGCAATATTAATTGATAACCTACAGTGCATGTCCAATGTAAGCTAACCAGTTATTTTGATTATTTGTTTTGTTTCTAATTATTGCTAGGGATAGGAAATCAGTACTTAAATACATCTCACATCTGAAGACTGTATGTTCTTAATCATTCATTTGTTTTAATACAAATTTAAATTGATATATAAGCAACATCAAATAATGAACACTAAAGAATAATAAGGCAGCAAGGGGCTAGATTTAACAGCTAAGGGTCTTATTCAAGGCTGTCTCCCCCATATATTAATTTACATCAACATCTCATATAAACCAGTTTGTATCTTGATACCATCCACAGGGAGAATACAAGTCTAAGGACATCTCCCTGTTCAAAAAATTTATCAGCAGCACTAGCCAGTTAACAGTAGCCTAAAATATATTAGATAAAACCACTTATTTATGAAATCCAGCCACAATTACATAATTTTTGAGGCTCACAAAATGAGAATATTGAATACAATATAAAGGATAAAGGTATAAGAAATAAAACCCCAAACATTGTACATAGCATCAGATCTCCAAAAACTAGCCAGAAAAGCTCTGCCTACAACTTTTACTAGAAGACAGACAAAGTTGGGGTGAATCTCCAAGTGATGGACTGAAAAAGACTTCTGGACTTTACCCTGCTAATCTGTAGAAAATGAACCAGTTCTAGCCTCTTCACTAGAACCGGTAGTAAATTTTATAAGCAGTTCGGAGAACCGGTTGTTAGAAGAAATCTCCTCCCCGCCCCCTCACTTTACAGGGTTAATCCACCCAGCCATGCCCACAGGACTGGTAGTAAAAAAATTGAATTCCAATACTGTTCCCAGGATATGGCCTCAACCTGCTGGTTCAACAGGACCCATGAGTCTAAGCAGATTCCCAAGTCATGGACTTACTTCTTCAAAGCCAGACCACCCCCAACTTCAGACAAAACAGAGGTGTATAAAGAAACCCTGGTGTAAATAAATAGCTGTAGAACAGTATGAGTCTGCTTTCTCCAATGCAAGCTTCCAGCAACCAGGACATGATTGGGATGAGAGCTTCAAATGCAAGGGAAGTGTTCAGAATCTCCTGGATCACAGACCTTTACATAGAGATAACAGACTAAAAAGAAAACCAAGTAATCAAACAAGGTGGTGCCTAGTCACCACAGAATCCAGACAATGGTGAATCTGAGCAATTTTACAGTGAATCTACTGGAGTTAGGCAGCTAAAATGTAAATAAATAAATGTTGAGCAAATTGGTCACAGTGGCCAGATGGTAAATCAACAGGATAACTCTTACCTCTGGAAAAGGGCCACTAGATAACAATCAGCCAATGTCATAAGGGAGGAGCAATGATGATACAAAGTAAGTGTGAACCTGTGCACGTACCCAATTTATTGCACAGAATAATAGATATATCTTCCTATTCAAATTACATACAATCCACCTATAATTTAGGGAAGGCATCGGCTGAAGTAAATAATATGGTTATGCAAGGTATTCTTTGAAATAATAAAACAGCTGCATTCCTACAAAGCTTGTGCTGCTACTTCAAAGCCTATTCCGATTGTGCATGCACTCATCTATGCAAACAATCTACTCTTCCACTGGGACTGCCAATGAAACAATCATGTATATACAGGTGGAAACAGACAAGGACAACTTTCAAGGAATCATGTAAACCTCGCATAGCGCAAAACAGCTTTGGTACATTTGTGAATATTTTTTAAAAATGTTTTGCTCAAGTCTAGTAAATAAGGAAAATATTTGCAGTCTTAGTGCTATAGGTCAGAAACATTTTTTTCTCCAAACTAAGATCTGGTATATATAACAAAGGCTAGGAAGCATCCTGTTGGAAACAGCCGTCGCTCAATGTGGAAAGAGCTAGACCAGACAAATTAAGAAGTCTGCCTCAGTGTAAGGCAGCTTCTTCTGTTCCTAAATGGCCAATCTTTAAGATATATTGTAGAGAGCTGAACATTTAGTAATAGGTTTCCTGTGGCAAAGTAGATCTCTCCAAAAGTTAGCTTGATTTAATTAGTGTGGGCCTAGTTTACATTTAAAGCTCAACTATAATGTATTTGGATTAGTCTGTTGTGCAAATTCACCCATTATGGGTTAGCACTATGTGCAATCCAATCCACTAGAGCTTGGTCAACCATTCATAGTTAAATAAATTCTGGCATGGCACTGTACAGGAATACAGCCAGTACAGCTGCATAAGCTAAAGGGCAATGGGGCTTTACAGCCAATAACCTACAAACACAAGCTATAAAGGCATATTAAATGGAGGTATTTTTGCCAAGAAAATATGAGAAGAAAGGAAAAGGGAAATTTATAATAGAAATAAGTGTCAGAAATGTCCATCTTAGATGAAGAAAATATAGAGATCACACCTCTTTTAGTATCAAGAACTTTTAACAGTGTGTTTTTGGGTCAAGGAATCAAACTTACATTTTTGTCACAAGTTAATTCAATTATATTTTAAAACAGAGTACAGAAAAATCTGCTTAAAATTTTTATTTAACTGTCTCAGTAGTCAAATTCATCAGGAAAAATGTTTGCCTCAATGAAGGCCTCTTAAAAAGTGCCAAAATAAATAATTTGCAGACCTTGCTCAGAGAGATTAATGCATCTCTTGAATCAGAATGCTGGGCAAGGTTTTATCTATATTTAAGTAAATCTATTCAACAAGCCAGAAAAATTTGGTAAACATATCAGTTTTCTCTTTGCTTTACAAGGCTACTGCCAGGTACTTGACTAGATCAAAGAATCCAAAGGAAATAAATGACCACTGCCGATGGGATAATTGGGGGGGAGGGCGACTCCTCCAAACCTTGCAGTAACTCATCTATGACAAATTATCAACTTCTTTTGAAAAATTTTGTTTGAAATCAGCCTCAGAAAAATTGGTATGTTAAGAAAGCCTCTGAATGTGGCACAAATGTGCCACTTCAACACTCTTCAGTTTATCATAACTTACTGTTATCTACTGAGCAGTCAAAATTCTAGTCCTAATCTCCACTCAGCCATGAGCTCATTAGTGGATTTATTTATTTGAAATATTTTTATAACAACTTTCAAGGCAGAACTTCCTTAAGGCAATTTCCAAGGTTAGGAAAAACATACTAAAATGCATGATTCAAGGTGCTAAAAGAACACAAAAAACATTTTCAAGAGGCAATATTACCCTCAAAATATGCACATCCTTATGGAACCCAGGGATTTTCTTGACTAACTATGTAGAGCAGTTACAAAGAAAGCAAAATAGTTCTGATGCAGCATTTTATTTATTCACTCCAAGTTGTTCCTAACATGCAGTGGACAGCACTGTTTCACATCCCACCAATTGCTAGAAAAAGCCTTAATTTTCCCCTTTGCACACACTCCATTTTCTGGGGAAAATAATTTTGTTATGCTATGCGAAAAAATAATAGATAATTGCTCTTGCTCTCCTTAGGACACCATACTATCCTGCACTGAAGGCTTCTTTCAGGATGGTTGTATTACATTTTTATTTAAAATACAATAACCAAATGCTGTTAAAAAAGAAAAGAACTCAAAACCTTGTCTTTTAGGGAGTATGATATAGGGCAGTTTTATTACCAGCCATACATAAGACATTTACCATTGTCTTTTTATAGGATTTGTTTAACTTCCTAAGTAATTCCTGGTGGTCTTTTCCAAGTACTTATTTGGTGAGATGATGCAGACAAGAAACAAACAGCTAAAATGTGTTATCCATAACACCCTTTGAACCTTCTTATGAGTCTTATTCATGATTGAGACACTTGATGGCCATGAATACCCAAGCACATGTCCTGTGCCCAGCAAAAGAACTATGGATCAAGATGGAATTAGACATAAGTAAATTATTCACCAATTATCAAATCAGGAAAAATATCCACAAAATTATTATATATGTTTAAAAAGGCAGACATAAACAGTAGTAAATTAATTCATTTCCTCAAAACTGGCATGTGAGTTAAGATGCTGCACAGCTTCCTACACAAATTAGGATACTTTACTTCATCTCAATTTAGCATAGTAATAACCATCATGTACAGCATTCTTTGTCTGCTTGATGAAATCATTATATTCAATTCATTATGACAAATTCAGACATTACAGGAAACTGCCACTTGATAAGCTACCTGAAGAACCCTATAATCTCATCAAAACTTTCTCCATATTTTTCATTCTATAGATTTAAAGTTAATTTTCCCTCAATTTCCATCTTTTACTAATCCTATCTGCTGCTTCCATCTGTCTCTAACTCTTCTCCTAGGCTGTAAGCAAGTACAATCACTGCCATTTTAGCACCCAACTGACAAATTATTATACCTCTAATACTACCTCCTCCTTTTACCATTCCCAAGCCACGTTTTAAGCACTAAACGAAATCCCAAGAATATTTTACAATATGGTACATACACATTTGATGACAAGAGGTTTATCATCAGTCAAAGTGCTGTATAGTTTTAAATGTTCGTGGACTCATTTTTAATATATAAAAGCATAAATGTTTCCACAGAAGCTTCTGTGAGATCAGGTTACAAACTATATACAATAGAAATACCCAAACAATACGTATTTTGTTCTATTAAGATGAAAGACATTATTTCAGAATTCTGTAAGAGCTTTCCAGAAATCATATTGGAATGTTATAAAAACATTTTTAGATTGCATTGTCTACGAGATCCTCAGGATTCTGCTGTTCAATTCACAGAACTTATATGGCATCCTGGTATTATCCCGTAAGTAAAAAGACCTGGAGAAATTAGGGATGGGTAATAATTAGGAATGGCCCACGTTTCAGATACAAACTTAGTTCTTCATTCCTTAAGCAAACTCATTCAGAAGTATCTTAGTTCCAGTAATCATAATAAAAAGTATCATGGGAAAACAACACGAATAAGGAAATGCCCTATGCTTTGGGATTATTCAGGAAGCAAATGTAAATACTGTGGATAAATAAAAAGCAACTATCAATGTCTTCATCTCATAAATTCTGCTGCCTGCTCCCTTTAACAGCATCACCAAAGAGGAACTCCTGGAAATAACTTCCTTGCTAGAGAAAACAACAACCTGGCTCCCACCTTCCATGCGATCTAGAGAGAGAAACATGGAAATCAGCAAGCAAATACAATGCCAATCTTCGTTGTTGTTGTTTTTTACTGACTCTCAATATCCTCCTTCCACAAAATACAACAGTGAGGGGAAAACTTTTCTTTTCTATGGTTATTTTTTTCCTTTTAAGCAAGCAGCTTCAAGATTTTGTCAACTCAAGGCAAGCAACTGAAACAGAAGGTTTGACATGCCACTTTGCAGTTTCTGAAATTTCTTGTTTTAACCACGATTGACATACATGTATACTGAATATATATTTTCTTCCTAGAGTTTTCCACATGCCTTTTCCTACAAAAGTTAGTTAATCTCCAACTATAATTTCTTAAAATTGAAATTAAAATACCCTGAACGTATTACTCTTACTAAGTATTAGTCTAAAACCTTCATGAAGCACTAGAAGAAATCCCCAGATATATTTCACATATTTTAACTGAGACTCCTTCACACCACTAACATGAAACTGATTTGGTATCAGATTTTGAAACTCATTATACATTTTATTTGCATTTCATTTCAAACTTCCTTTGATGTCTTCATGTCACTTTTCAGTCATGGTCCATACAAAGTGCAGTATAACTCACTCAAGTCCCCTAGCAGTTCTTACACTTTTTGAAAGAGCTTGTTTGTACTTTCCTGCCTATACTATATTTGGAATACATAGGAAAGCATCCTCATTGCCACTAAATTAAAATTTAGCCGTATTTTCCTATAGCATATTTCCAACTGGCATATTGGGAGGGAATTTGACTAGTTTATAATTTTTGCTTGCTGCTGCAAGGATAAGGGTTGCCTTTTCCTTCAAAACAACTGATTGTATATTAACGGTAGTGAGCAAACCACCACTACTTGAAAGTGGTAGTGGCATTCAAAGCAGGATGAATATACATTTATAAATATTGATAACGCTCTGTTAATGGAAAGGAAGAACACTTCAGAGCTGAAAACTAAACAACTATTCCTATACATGTCTACTCACAAAGCACTCCTTCCCAGGTTAGTATGCCTAAATCTGCAGCTAAAGCAGTTTAAAAGATGAGATTCTGGCTGATGTCATAACTATGGTACAGTGGAGAATACTAAATAGATTTTTTTTAAAAAAAATTCTTGAATCACTGGCAAAATCATTCTCTACATAAGAAAAGTGTTTTCTGACATCATTTTGGATTTAATATTGTTGTCATGACCCCCAAAGCTTCCTTCAACATTTCAGTATTTTCCAGTTCTTACACAGCATTACTTCAGATACATTTCTCTTAGAGCAGGGTTAAATTATTAACTATTTGGCTGTTTCTAGAGAAAACACCTCAGAATTGTATTTCTAAAGCTCATATCACATATACATTCAGAAATATACACACCCCTTTTGAAGAACAGTTTAAAGCTTCATCCTTTCTTTCTAGGGCTGGATCCAAGTTCCTCTTTCCAACAAAACATTCAACTAGATGTACCAAGACTGGTTTCCCTGCTTCCTATATACTATTTTAAAGATACCTTGTCTGCCTGCCTCATTTATCCCTTTCCCAAATCCCCTATATAGATAGAGCTGACCCGTGGAACTGGGAAACCATCAGATCTGGCCATATCTTTCAAAGACAGAAGAAGAACCATGAAGGAAGGAAAACTGAAAAATCGCCAAGAAAGAAGCTCAAACCCTAAATCGCTTTCAGCTTCCCATGGATTCGGTTCCTGCCTCGGCCCGGATTGTTTGAAGAAAAAAAGGGGGGGGGATTTCTCTCCCCCCCCCCCGGCGCTATTGTAAAAGTTAATGGGTTTGTTACATAACTTTAGACCCGAAGGTAATCCCAGGGAGAAGGGCAGAAGCCTTAATGTGATTCCAAGGAGACACCGGGGAGTCGGAGTGAAGGCTCAGCCCACCTGCCACCGGGGGCCATTTCCTCGCTGCTCTCTGGCGGCCGGGTGATGGGAGGGAGAGGGAGACGGGAGCAGCTCGGAGGGCCCTTCAGATCAGGCTTAGGACGACCCGACGGGCCACGGATCCTTCGGGAACCGGGGATCCTCAGCGCCAAGACACCAATACCCGGAGGGGACGGGGGGGGGGGAGAAGGAAACAGAGACGCAGCCAGCCAGTCCAACCGCTTACCCACCCACCATGACACGAGGAGAGGCGGACCGACATGAGGCAGAGCAGGGAACGGGGGCGCCCCCGGAGCAAGAGGGCTCCACGCGTTAAGACCTCGGCTCTCCGTCCTCGGCGGCCCAGGGGCCAGCACCAACCGGATCCTGGCAGAAACTTCCCGGGGGCCGCCCGTTGGAGCCAGCGCGCCGGCCCCCTAGGAGGGGGCGTCCCGCAAAAGCCGCGCCCCCTCCGCTTCCTTTCCCCCCACGGCCCGCCACCCACCCACCCACCCCCTAACCCCAGCCGCGACGGCGGCACCTGTTCCCATTACCCGCCCGCGCCCCGCAAGTTCCCCGTCGCGGCGCCCTCCCCGCCCCACCACGCGAGCGTTCAAGGCTGGCGGCGGGCGGAGCCCCATCGCGCTGCCGGCCGGTGCGGACTGACTGACTGACTGACTGACGGGCTGGCTGGCTAAGTCCCTGGCTCACTCACCGGGGCGCTCGCGGGTTGCTCCGTCGTCGTGGCTTCCACCGCCACCGCCGTTTGACTTCGTGGGGCCCACCCAGGGTAGGCGAAGGCCCCAGCCGGGCTAAGATCCGGCGGCTGGAACGCCCCGGGGCGCCCGAGTCCCGGGCTCCACGCTGCTGCGTCAGCAGCAGCAGCAGCAGCAACAGCAGCGCCGCTGCCTCCTCCTCCTCCTCCTCCTCCGCGTCGCCGCCCGGCTACAGGATGGGGACAGGAGGCGCGCCCCCTTCTGGGGCCCGCGCGCGCAAGGCCGGAGGGGGGCGGTGGCGGCCGCTCGGGCCGCGGGGAAAGGCTCCCGCCCTGCGCCGCTGTGCCCTCACCTCCCCTGCTCCGTCCTCCTCGCCGCCGCCGCCTCCAACGCCGCCGCTCTGCTCTAACTCCCCCGAAAGCGGCAGCGGCAGCATCGAGCCCCAGCTCCGCTCCGTCCTCCCTTCCTGCTTCCTCGTCGGCGGCCAATCATGGCGCTCTCCTCGGCTGTCCGCTCTGCGGCGCCCGCCAATCAAACGGCACCTTGCCCGCCCCCGCTAACCAATCTCCGCACCAGCCACCAGGTCCCAGCACAGGCAGACGGCTCCCTGCGGACACGGACACGGCCGCCCAGCGCGGGGGAGGGGCGTCCCCACGCGAGCAGCGGCGGCAGAAGCAGCAGCAGCCGCAGCCGCCTCTGCGCCGGCCCCGCCCCCCCCCGCCTAACCTGTCTTTCCGCAGCCCCGCTGAGCGCCCCCCAGCCAGTCCCCATCTGCTTCTCCCGCCCTCCCTTGGACCTGAGTGGGGGAGACGCTGCCTGCGGCCCCCCCTCTTCCAAACTGAAGCTCTTGTGCCGTCTCTCCCTCTCTGCCCACCCACCCACAGCTCCAACCATCAGCATCTACTCCGAGGAAGTTTTTTTGGGCTCGGGTTTTTAGCAGCTTCTTCTGCCCCCCCCTTCCCGCCTCCGGTCCCCTGTGGCCTTCCTTGCTTCTGCCGTCCTTCGATTGCGCAACGGGTTTAGGGGGTCTCTCTCTCCCCCCCCCCCCCCGTTAGTTGCCTTTCTTCAGGGAGAGTTCGCTTTCCACGTAGCGTCCACTACCTCCGGGCATCGGCTCCAGTTTCCCATCGCCCTCCCAACGATTTGCGCCCCTGGGGTGTGAATCTTCGGGATGGCTAACTAAGCTTGCACCCCTTGCTTGCTACAGGTGGAAATGTCGGCAGCTACTCAACTCAGCTACTTTCACCTTTTGACAATGTAGTCACTTCTGTTACTCAGTTTTCCAGGCCAGAACCGTTTAGTCCTCGTCACCATCCTCTCCCAAAACGTTGCCCTTGTTTGAAAGGGGTGTGTGAGGAAACTCTGCTTCCGGGCAGCCTTCCTTTTTTTGGCTTTCTTTGACCATTTTTGTCCTTCTCTGAAACTACTGTGCAACTGTAATTCGCTGCTACTTATTGTAAAAAATGAAGCCCTAGTCTCGACTGTTTTACAAATCCTGGGTTTCACACCCAGCCCCTCAAGATAGCACTACTTACTTCCATGTGACAAAATGTTTCTTCTTGCATTTTACAGGTCATGTACTGCTTTCTTCTATCCATGCTTATTGTTGTTCCTTCAATTTCTGGTGATGGGGCACCGGAATTACGTTCTCATGGCTGCATGATTCAGTTTGGGGCATCAAGGTTCCTTGTAGTGGCAAACTGGACTAGAGAATTATCTCTTGCAGGCTGTGGGCTATTGTAAATGGTTTGCTAATCATAACCTTACTGTGATGTGTTTGTTGAAATTTCATCCAGGTCAATTTGCAACACACCATTCCCTCACGTTCTTGCAAACCCTCTACTTCAATCCTAATATATTTGGTCAGCCAGGATAAGATTTCCTTGTGTTTGTGTGTGTGCGTGTTGTAAACATTTCAAATCAAGCTGCAAATGTGATGCTGCAAATCTGTATTGTGGTATGACTCTTAACCTCCATGCAGCAGTCAGCCTACTGTATGTAGTTTAAAAGTGTTTTGCTATAAGTAATGTGAAGGTCTCATGCCCAATGGGGTGATCTGATGAATAGCAAAGTACCGTAGATATGATATTCCTATTGGGAATAGTTAGAAAAATAACAGACACAACACCCAGTGAAGATTATCCCCACTGCCTAGTGTTCGCCAGCTGTGTCAGATACATCTTCACTCCCTGTCTGCCAAAACCAACATTAACAGAGAAGATGGCAATTTCAATTTAAAAAAAACTGTTTTCTGACTATTTTTCTTGAACTATCACAAACCCTTGTTGCCCGCTGTAGCTCAGTATCGTAAAAGACTTAGGTTGGTCTGATATTTATAGGTAAGTCTCTATCTGTGAGAGCTGCTCTTTATTTCTCTTGATGGGGAATGCCAATGTAGGTATCAATAGCTATGTCTGTGGAGATTCTCAGTCTTCCAGGTAATGGTTGCGCCAAAGGTGCTCTTTCAAAAGACAACTGGGCTTTGTTTTTCCTTGAAGACATTTCATTTCTCATCTAAGAAGTGAACTGAAGAAGCTTCTTGGATGAGAAGCAAAAAGTCTTCAAGGAAAAACAAAGTCCAGTTGCCTTTTGAAAAAGCACCTTTGGGATATCAGTAGTTCTGTCAGCACACTTAGAAACCCTGCTGCAAAAGTATACTTGTGGTACAATGATAATCCAACATCATTAATAACGTTAACATAAATAACGTAACTTGATTTCAAGTTAAAAACACATGACAGAAAGAATTGGAAAATCACAATGTTGCCATCAGTGGTAGGAACTATTATCTGTATTAGTTCTGGCACAACATAAATGGTAATGTTTGAGTCAGTTGGAGTTGGGAAGCATCAGAATTAAATTACTGAATATATACATTTGTTTCCCATCTGTAATCATTTTACATTAATATACATACATACATACTAATTTCACTATGTTTGGGATCTTCTTTATTACAGTTGCTAGGTTCATGTATTATAGTAAGTCATTTAGTTTGCCTGTTTGAGGCTTGGTATGTTTTGTGAAGCCAGCTGATTGTATCTGTCTGGCAGTTCAGTTCTCACCAACTCAAGGTTGACTCAGCCTTCCATCCTTCTGAAATTGGTAAAATGAGGACCCAGTTATTGGGGGTAATATAGTGACTCTGTAACTGCTTAGAGAGGGCTGTAACACACTGTGAAGCAGCATGTAAGTTTAAGTGCTAATGCTATTGCTATAATTTACTAAACTACAGTTAAATAAACCATGGCTAGTAGAAAATATTTGTAGCTCAGGATTGAATTGTGGGGTCCTTGGTGCTCTCTGAGAGCATGGTGGTTTTCTTATAGATATTTCATTAGCCAACTTTACTCAACCAAGTAACAATTGAAGTGATAACCATGGTACTAATCAGTGGTAACCATGCTAACAGAGTAAATATGTTCTTTTTTTTTTCTGTTACTCATATATACACATTTGTTCAGCACCTGATTTATTAGAAAGCAATTCCCATGGTGGTTGTTTAGGACAAGAAATATTTCCTTCCAATACAGAATAAAGTTTTCACTTTACATTCTAGGAATTTCTAAAAATTATTATCAAAATGTAATATGTAACATAACAGTATAATATACTATACTATTTCTAACCAGACCTAATTTTGAGGTACCCTGTTGATGAATCATATTAACTATGCTTACATTTTACTTAGTATAAATGAAATAAAATTTAGATTTTGTCCTGGCCTGACCCACTATTTTTTTTAAGTGTCCTTGGCCTCTCACTCAAAAGTCAAATGTAACTCAGTCCAGAAAAACAGTGCATCTTCTATTTGGTTTTGCAAAGTCATGAATAGATAGATTATAGAACATCACAGCAATCTAGATCTGAAAGACAAAATGTGATGGTGACAATGCAAGTAACACCTGTCTGGAACACCCTAAACTCAAGCAACTTTTTCTGGGATCATGCAGCAGCTAGAGAAGATAGCTGGGTGGGCCAGGAAAAGATGCAGGTGTTTGAAGGTATTTCTGGCAGGTACACTCATAACATCTGTGGATTTGGACCACTGTCCTGCCATAGTGAATTGCCTCATGATGAAGTATTTACAGCTTAAGTATTTCATCCAGGACAGGTTTTTAAGCTTCTCAGATATCATAGACTAACATTATCACTGCCATCTCTTTAGAAAAATTAGCTCTCTAAAGTTTGTGCAAATAATTCAAATTCATCTTAATTTTCACTAAACAGTACTTTACAGGGTTCTGCAGGAATTTCTGTTCCTTCTTTTATAAATTATTCTAATCAAAGGTGTTTTAAAGCATGAATAGGTCATTTGTCCATGAAGATAATTCATCCAAAGTGAATGATCTTAAACCCACACCTAAAGCAATGTCTTTTCCCATTGTCCCACATACCAAAAAAGGTGAGGTAAGTCTTGGTATGAAAAGTTAGGAATTTTTTCTCTGTACTATTATTTTGTTCCTGGAAAAAAATATTCCTAAATTGTAGCAAAATCCCTGACATCTTAAAATGAAGCAGCTATTGCTGCTGGATTCTTGAAAAATAATAAAAACAATTTACAGGGCACCTTCATTTTTTCCCTTTTCTGTCATTCTCCCATTTGCCTGCCAAAATAGCTTTTTGAAACTGTAATCTGTTCAACTAATAAGCATACAAGAACTTTCAACAACAAAAAGAGAAAGTAGTTTTGTTCTCTATTGATGATCCACATTTCACATTAAACCATGCTGTATTTTAACCATGGATTTTTGATAAAACCACAGTTGACTCGATATACAATATCCAGTTTGGTCTAGAGCAGTGTTTCTCAACCTTGGCAACTTTAAGATGTTTGGACTTCAACTTTGGAGTTGAAGTCCAAACATCTTAAAGTCGCCAAGGTTGAGAAACACTGCTCTAGAGGTAAAGGCCTCAGGCCAGAAATCAGAAGATTGTGAGTTCTAGCCCCATTTTAGGCTTGAAAAACATCTGAGTGACTTTGGGCCAGTCATTCTCTCTCAGTCCAACCCACTTCACTGGGTTATTGCTGTAGGAAAAATAGGAAGAGGAATAAGTAATGTGTATGTTTTCCATCTCGAGTTACTTAAAAATAATAAAGGGATGAAAATAATAGGTAAAAATCATATCTAATTTGAGGAAGAATTAAGATATGCACATCTCACCAAATATTCCTAAAAGTATCATGTTTTTATTTTTAATTTGTCTCTTTATCTCTTTCTAAAATGTTGATCTTGTAGAAGGTCAGTAGCTTTTATTCCATTTTGTATTTTATGTTTTATTTATTTACATTTTATTGACCTATCAATTTCCACTGACCAAGAGTTTATCTAAATGGCTATTTTAAACATTTTACATATTTTTAACTAAGCCTCAAAAGAAGTGGGCGACAACAACCAAAAAGAATATAAACAAGATGAAGATTTAAAAGAAAAAAAAATCCAAGAAACAAAGGAAGAGCCCTGAGCGGCAGCTGATCTCCAGAGACTCAAGCAACTTAAGACAGGGGCTTTATTGCAACCTAAAGCTTTGATAAGTGAGCCACAACCTTTTAAACTGGCTGTCAGTGATAATTATACTATGTTGGATTGGGAAAGTGAGGAACTGCTTTATCTAGAGGATGGGCTGAAAATAGAGATGGAAGGGGCTGTCACAGCCTGTATACCCTGCTGAGCCACAGAGCTGAATTTGGTCACTAAACATTGCTTATTGATGATCAAACTGTTATTTTAATTTCTGATCAAAATATGGTAGCACCTGGTTCACACATCATGCTAAGCAAAAACTAAGTAAATATATTATCACAATGTGAAAATCCAGCCAGATAGAGATAATTCAGAAATACTAAGGATTTAAAAATGGCTATGAATCCATTGATTTTTAAAAAGTTGTTTCTAAAGAGATACTTTCAGTTGGCCAACAAGTTATCAGGTTGCCGCTGACAGAACAGCATTGGTTCCTATGCTCTGAAGTTAAGAGAAAATCAAACATATAAAAAATGGAATTTATATATGTCAATGTAACTACAAAATAATATAAAAGGAAAATGTTACATTTATTTTTGAAACACTTTGAATGTTTTTATCACCTTCTAATTGAAAGTGAAAGATTAGAAAACCAAAGTGCCTATTTTGTTGAATTTGTGATATTTAAAAAGCTTGGGGAATGGCTTTAGTTAGAAATTTTCATTTGAAATTTCTACAGTGAAGGCCAAACTTGGTTAAACTTGATCATAATTTTTAAAGTATTTTATTCTCTAATACATTACGTCTATTAAAAAAATACTGTTTTGCCTAGATTAGGAAATGGCATTTCTCCTCAAGATTTTATACATGTGAATGTGTGCCTGCTGCCAATTACTATTTTTATTATTTGGTTTTGTTTTTGTTTTTCTCAGTTTTGTATTATTGCTGTTCCTCCTTTTAGTTTTGTTTCTTCATTTAATACATAAAAATATTACAGAGCAAATGATTTCAGCACAATAGATTCATTAATTATTTAAAACATCAGATACAGTAGTGAAATAGAATTGCATAAATAATCTGGATAATAAATTTAATTTTACATTATTTAAAAAATAATAGAAAGGTAAAAATCAAATAAATAATGGTTATATTGCTGCATCAACCTACATTTTGGGCCCATACATGTGATTGGGACATTATCTGTTTAAAGTGCTGTGTATATTACTAATTTTAGAAAAAGAGTAAACAAAGAAGCAAAATGACTAAGAATAATTAATAGATACAGAAATACAGTATGTATAAGTGGACAAAAGAATTATCAAGATGGTACAGTTAGTGCACAACTATGTATCTTTATTTGAAAATTAATGATGAAAAACGTTAGATCACATTAAACTTTAATATAAATTTTAACAATATAAGAATTTAAATTTTTGTGCTAAATATCAAAATTTGCAGTTCAAAAATACCATGAGGAAAAAACTACTTATGATTATGGATAAATATTAGTTTCCAATTTTCCCTCTTCTACCCTTACCAATGCACAATATTTAAAATTGGAATACACTTTAAACTGGATGTGTTTATTTTGTTTCCCTGAAGGAGAGAAAAAAGACCTATTTATAATACGAGGATAACTGAATATATTTTGAAATGCTGGGATATATAAAACTGAAAATGCTGGTGTAAATAAATGATTTTCAGTGTTTATGATACCATACCATCAGGAAAATCCTGCATTTCAGTTTATAGAAGGCAGACAATGTTTGTTCTTAATTTTTTTACACATTGCATTAAGTCTGTTTTAATTATAATGTGCAGAGTAAGCCATGATAGCTGTACTCACATTCTGCTAATTTGTAAAAAATACCTACAGATCACAAATTGTTGGTCCACACATCATGTTAAGCCAAAACCAATTATGGTGAAGCATAACATTATGAACTCAGATTTAAAAAGCATACTAAACCATAATATGATGTTAGGTGCTTAGTATAATTTGCTACTCTAGTCATTTTGATGTATTCAATATGCTGCAGTGATATATCAACTTGGCCATTTCTGATTTATTTAAAATTTGATTAATTTTAGTAGTGGAATATGGAACCTTCCCTCAAATTAGATCCTGCTGGATTTCCATGGTGAGGGTGGACTCTTCCCCAAAATAATGCCATTGTACCATCAGAGATCTGAAAGATAGCCTGAAAGCAATAACAAGGAATAATAATAACCTCAATAAGTTGTTATGGAATCTCTTCCCACACACTCAGTGTAGGAGAAGAGTTCTGTCTTCCTGGAACTGGGTTGTAATTTCATGGGGACCGGAAAATAGACCTTGATAAGGAGGGGCTTAGCCAAATGACACAGAAAAACAGCGAAAAGGGGATTTTTGCCAGATGTCTCCACTTCACTAAAAATTCAAGCAGTGATCTATCTCTCTTCTCTAAATTGATACCTAGAGACATTCCTCCTACATTTCACCTCTGTATAACTATTTATGATACTTGAATTTTACAGCTTTGACAGTTTCTTAGTCAGTTTAGGAGAATGTGTACTTACAGCTCTAGACCTGGAATGTAAAATCTACTGTAGTGCATGGATAAAACACAGCCTTTTCTTCCCTAATAGATACTTGTAAGAGCTTGATCCTTAAGCTTCCAATTTACACAAGTCTTGCTATTCATACAGAATGCTGCTTTTGTGTATACTGTACATAACCTTTATACATGGCAAGCAAATGTATGCAAAATGATTACCGAAGTGGGAGAAGTGGCAGTAGGAAATCTGTGTGATAATTAACCATTGTGCCATAGTCCTTGTATTCAGAAATTCTACAGGCCTTTTTTCCATTTATGGTGCTTTGGAAGTCCATTAAGAACCTGACAATTTTGCTGAGGAAGAGTTGATGGATTTGAGGGTCCATCTGGCTATTACTTCTTGTTGCCTTTTGTTTTGTCTTTATTATTGCACATTATTCTGTATCCTTGGTGTTGGGGAGTGGAAGCGGGTATGTGCAGTCATAGCTCTATACTCAGTCCAACCTAAACCTTTCTGATACCATACAAAGGAGAAACCTCTACTGAATTATGAAGACCAACTGGAACCCCTCTTCTCTCTTTTATCCCCAAAGCTTCATGCAATAAGGCACCTGTGTTAGATGTTTGCAGGTGCTGAACAAGATATTATTCTAACTAATGCAAATAAGGAAGAATGATTACCTTCCATGATTTGGAAATTATACTTCTATTGATGCAGTCTAAAACTGCATTTATCTGTTATGAACTCAGATCGCACATTTGGCTCTTATTCAGTTTGCAATCAATGACTATTCCAAAATATTTTCCATAACAAGGATTACCAAACCAGATACCCCTAATTCTGTATCTGGGCTCTTGATTTTCCCCCTCTCTATTGACTGTTGCCTTTATCTCAATTTATTTCAGTCCAGTTCTCCAACCTATCATGCTTGTTTTCAATTCTGAGTTAGTAGTTATTTGACCCAGTTTTGTATGATCTACAAATCTGATAAGCATTCTTTCTAGCTCTTCAATGAATACTGTATACGGTAATATAAATATTGCAAAGTAAGGGATTCAATGTATTCTGGACCTCTCTCCAGTTTTAGGAGGATTCATTGAAAAACTCTTTGAGGCTGATTTTTTGTGCCAGCTGTATATCCACTTAATTGTCATGCCATCTAAATCACACTTTGCTTGCTAATAGGCATGTCATGGCACACTTTGTCAAATGCTTTGATGAACTCAAATTATATTATGTCTGCAATGTATTCACAATTTATTAAAGCAGATACCAAAGCAAAAATAAGATAACATTAATTGATAAGATTTGTTCTTGACAAATCAATACTGCCCTCTGCTAATTACTGTACTGCGATGAATTAAAGAAACACAGATTGATCTCTCTTTCTGATCTACTTTAGAATCTTTCCAGGTATCCATGTCAGATTGGCCTGTAGTTTGCTGTATTCTTTCTCCCTCCTTTTTTAAACACCCATTTCTTTCTAGCATGTGGTAGTTCACCAGTTTTTGATGATTTCTCAGAGATAATACAGAAAGGTAGAGCCAGACCTTCAGTTGTCTAGTACCTTAGGATAGAGTTCATCTGAATCTGCACATATAAAGTCATTCAAAACTAATGTTCAAGCTTCATTCCTTCTTCACCTCACTTTTCACAATTACCTGATGGAACATATTTCTATCGGAAAAAAATTAATAAAATAGAAGTCAGTAAACTCAACTATTAGGCCTGTGGTGGTGAACCTATGGCATGGGTGCCACAGCTGGCATGCAGAGCCATCTTGTTGGGCACGCAAGCTGTTGGTCAACTTACCTCCAGCTGAGCATGCACATGTGATTGTGCATGCATGCATGCATGATTGCAGAGACCCAGCTGGTCTTTGGGCCTCTGTTGTATATGCATGCGATTGCAGCATGAAATCCAGCTGGTCTTCGGAGCTCTCCTGCGCATTCACACACAATTGCTCGTGTGTGTGAGTGCCTGTGCGCAGTGCATGTGCATTACATGTGCAAAAGTTCTGTGTATGCGCAGATGGTGCGGTTGCACATGCAGCGCATATGGAGGAGCTGCACGCAAGTGTGGATGGCACACACAAAGCATGTCCTTTTTAGCACTCAGTAAGTAAAAGGTTCGCCACCACTTTTAGGCCATTTACTGTCTTCATTGAACAATATACAGATTGCCTTTCCTTTTATATTCCATAACTAAATAAGGTAGTGTTATTCTTAGTATCCTTCAATAATTTCAGCTTATTCTGAATGTTTGTTGTTCTGGCACTTATTCTAGAGCAGGGGTGGGCAAACTTTTTGACTCGCGGGCCACAATGGTTTCTAAAATTTGACAGAGGGGCCGGGCCAG
>JAEANM010001847.1:0-26239 GCA_017656035.1 Myanophis thanlyinensis
AGTATAAAGAAAGAGAAGCAAACCTTGGATTTTATATTAAGTCCTTTAAGTCCTGGGGGTCCTGGGGGCCCATCTCAGAAACATCTGTAAATGTTCACTTTTAAAATTGTATTAATGCATGTTCAAAAGTTTTGTTTTAATAACTTCAGACTAGAATTAACCAGGTACCACTTTTTAATCTAAGGGTTTCAAAAATATCCAAAAATAAAGATAGTCCTCAACTAACCACACTTGGGCCTGGATTTTCCATCATAAGTCATTGCAGTCATAAATTGAGTCAGACTTGATTTTAAATCAATTTTTACAGTTGTCATTAAGTGAATCATGACAGTTGTTAAGCGAATCCAGTTTTCTGAATAAATGTCTTTTGCTGTAAATCAGCAAAAAAAGTTCACAAATCATGATCACATGACTGAAGGATGTACAACAGGTTGTAAATGTGAGTTACTTGTCAAGTGCTCAAATTGTGATCACTAGTGATTATGACCGTGGAGTAGATTATGAGTGGAGTGACAGTAGGTAACTGTAGATCACTTTTATCAAAGTTATAACTTTAAATGATCATTAAATGATCAGTTTACTATTAAAGGTCAGTTGACCTTTGGCTGCTGCATAATATTTAAATTCCAGTTATAGAAAATGGTATAATTAAAAAGAAATGAAGTAAAATAAAAAATGTAAAAATAAGCAAAATTGTAGATAGGGTTAAATGAAAAACATATCAGACATATAATGAAATAAATAAGAGAAGGAATTATGTGCAGGAGGAAAGTACAGATGAAATAATCACAACATAGAAGCACCAGTATCTTTTCCATAATTTGAGTTTTAATACTGCAAATAATTATCTTAAGTATAGGTAAACATTCTTTTTTTCCTTCAATACTGATTTAATAGCTAATTTGATTACTAGTGACATCATATGTGCCAAAATAAAAATGCCAGAGAAAAGGATAACTTTTTCCTATTCTTTGGCAGGCACAGAGAGATTTAAAAAGAGCGACAATCTTTCTTACTTGCCACAGAGCTATTTAGAAGGTAGAAAAATTATTAGAAGGGAGATGCGGTAGCATATGTGTGGGGTACTAGCATCAGAGCTACATATTATAGCATTTGCCAGACTGCATCCATTCAAATTTATGATGCTCCTACCAACAACTGTTTAATCTCCTTTAAGAATAGTCTTATCTTTCTATTGAAGCTACAGGTAGTTTTTGGTTTATGACCACAATTGAGTCCAAAATTTCTGTTGATAGTGAGACAGTTGTTAAGTGAGTTTTGCCCCATTTTATGTCTTTTCTTGCCACAGTTGTTAAGTGAGTCACTGCAATTATTAAATAATTATTATGGTTGTTAAGTGAATCTGACAGCCATTCACTTTGCTTGTCAGAAGAATGTGAAAGGTAATCACACGACACTGGGACACTGCAACCATCATAAATATGAATTAGTTGTCAAGTGTCTGAATTTGATTTGATCACATGAGTATGGGGATACTGCAATGATTGTGTGAAAAATTGTCATAAAGTATCTTCAATGCCATTATAATTTTAAACAGTCATTAAGTGACTTGTTGTAAGTCAATGACTACCTGTACTGGTTAAAGCAGGGAGAAGAAATGAAAAATTTTGGCTTTGATTTTCTATATTGTGCTATTGGGGTTATTATCTCAAAAGGTGTGCAACCTTGGTAGAAAATTTATCTATTCCTGTAGTAAGGATTTATAAAATCAGCAATCTGTGAAAAAATATTATGAAGTTTTACAGCCTCAGTATTACTAGAAATAGATCATCTAATGAAATTAATGGCCAGGAGTTTCAAGACAGTCATAAAATATTGGTATATCTTCTGCTAGCACATAATTAATTTATAGAGTATTGCTTCAATAGATGATCACATAAATATTTGGATAAAAATGCATCACTAGCTACTAATGTTCTAATAGTCACCTTATCGATGAAAGGAGTGGCATATACATGTAATAAATAATAATGTGGTATTTAGGTGTATCCACCACTATTTGAAGAGACTATGTTACTGAATAGCAACAAAAGCTGACTATTTTTTATCTTTTGTGTGATAATTGGTTTACTCATGGGAAAAATGGAATTGTTAGACTAGCAGAGTAAAAATTGAAACATTTTCATGCTTGATCTTGAATAAAGTGAGCACTTCATTCATGAGTGATGTGCAATTTGGAGGTCCTTGTGTACTTGCATCTGGTGTTGTCAATCTGTAGTTACTTGGGCTATTGGAAAAGAGTGTTTGCTGTGACCAGCCTGTTCTGTTGGCAAAACTGTGAGTGTTGACCTGTTTCATTTTGTAGTCCAACAACAAACTTGCCTGTTGTTTTGGTTACCTTTTGACTTAGTTTAGCCTTCCAATCCCCTGTGATGAAAAGGACATCTTTGGTGTTCGTTCTAGAACACAGTTGTCAAACTGCAGAATCACATTATCATCACGTGATATTACACAATGTTTTTCCCCTTCGCAGAGCTGGGAGGTGGACATGGCCTGCCTGCATGTGACACATTTGGCATGTGGGCTGCCAGTTTAACATCCCTGTTCTAAGAGGTACCAGTCAACTTCAGTTTCTTTAGCATTAGTGGTTGGGGCATAGACTTGGATTACTGTGATGTTGAATCGTTTGCTTCGGATTCTTACCAAGATAATTCTATTTTTGAGATTGTACTCCAGCACTGCTTTTCCTACTCTTTTAGTGACTATGAGTTGATTATAACTATCTGTTTCTTCTATGGGATTCTTGCCCACAGTAATAGATCTAATGGTCATTAGAATTAAATTTGTCCATTCCCACTTTAGTTCACTGATTCCCAAGATGTTGATATTCAGTCTTGCCATCTCATGTTTGATGAGATTAACTTATCTTGATTCATTCTTACATTCTAGGTTCCTATGTAATATTGTTCTATACAGCACTGCACTTTCCTTTCATGATCAGACACATCTACAACTGAGCATCTTTTCAGCTTTGCCCCAGCCACTTCACTTTTTCTGGAGCTACTTCTAATTGTCCTCTGCTGTTCCTTAGTAGCGTACTGGACATCTTCCAACTAGAAGGTCTTATTTTCTGGTGTCATATCTTTCAGACTTTCCATAAATGCAGCTGATATGCTATATTAAATGTGGAAAAACTCTGGTGTGGTTTACCTTTGTTTGATTTTTTCACATCTCAAAAACCTAGCATTTTAATAGAAGTGTGTAAATTTTCTATATCCACTGTAAATCTGAGAGCTCTGGAGTAATAGACTTGTAAGGACAAGCATCAGCTAGCAACTAGACTGCTGTGTTTTAGAATAGATGTACTGAGTGTGTAGACATGAATTTCAATAAAACAGTATAGAGCACACTGTAGTAGTTTAACTAATGATGAGACATGCATTAGTATTCCTCCCATTCCAAAACTGTTCTTCTATCCATGGCTTTCATCTGCCCTGTCCTTCCTGTTGGGTGCCATCCAGAAAGCATGGTTAGGAAACTAACCACTGAAACACTTTATTTGTTGACTTACCATGTATGAGAATAGTGGGTGATTAAATCCAGAAAGATTTGAAGTGCTATTGGTATACTCTACTATAGAAAATATGATAAGGATTGAAGTTTAGCATTTGGGGGACAGGTTTGTACTCATCTCTATGAATGGGTTTGTGTAATATATCTGCCTTTCATCTTATCCTTGGCTAGTCATATTTGGACAGAACTGTATTTGGGTTCTGTTTTGATTGCTGCAGTGGGTTCTACATGGGTTAATACTTGAAATGAAAGTTTACTATTAGTTCAAATACAGCAGCTAGGTACACATAGTGAAACTAAAGAGATTGCATTATGCCTTTACTGAATCAGATTTTTAGATTATTTTTAAATTATCAGATACAATTTATGATGTGGACATTGATGTGGAAGCCCTTTGGAATGCATCCTGACTTTCCGACTTGCATTAAAAACTCACCTTTTCCAGCTAGCCGGCCTGGCCTGACACCTCGGGGTATTTTAATTTTTGGTTAAATTTTATAATTAATTTTAATTAACTTTTAATTGTATTTTTAAATATCAGCAAATTTAATGATTTTATATTGGTTTTTAAATTTTGTTTATGTATTTTTATTTTCATTTGCTGTGAACCGCCCCGAGTCCTTAGGGAGAGGGGGCGGTATATAAATTTAAATAAAATTTTAAAAAATCCCACTAGCACAGGGGTGGCAAGCCCTATTTCATTGAGGGCTACATCAGGGTTATGTTTGACCTTGAGACGCCAGGGTGAGCAAGGCCAGCTTGATATCGCTCATGTTGGGGGTACCTGTGGTGGAACAAGAACTCTGCAGAGTGGATAAAAATCAATGATTTAAAAAAAAACAAAACCAGATTTTTAAATTTTAAATTGGATTTTTTTTATTTGTATCAAATTTATTTTAATAAAATACTTTTGGAGTAAAAATCTATCTAAAGATGGTTTTCTATTTAAGATACATTAATAATTTAGTTTCAGCATGAAATGGAGCTTAGTTATGTAGCACGAGGCTATATATTCTGCAATATTGGGACTGTCGGTGAGTCAACAGTGGGTCAGAGAAGGAACCTCTGCGGGACGGAGATGACAGTTGCTCTTTAAAAATTATGATTTAAATCGAGTTGATTTAAATTAAGCCTTTTTACTAGTGATTTAAATCATGATTTAAATTGTGATTTAAATCAAATCCATCCTGGCACTCTGCCAGCAAAAAAATGGGCTCCTGAGCTCTATTTTTGGCTGTAACAACTTCCTGCAACCCTCTGCCAGTGAAAATGGAGCTTGGGAAGGCCACCCATGGTCCTCGTGAGTTCTGTTTTCGGCTGTGACAGCCTCCTGTAACTCTCTAGAAGCAAAAATGGAGTCACTGCAGAGGCACCGTGGGCTGGACCTTTGTTTTTTCCAGGATGGCCCCATGGACTAGATCTAACCACCCCGTGGGCTGGATCCAGCACCTGGGCCTTGAGTTTGATTAGCAGAAGCTCATTTGGATAACATGTGAAAGAGGGACTTAACCTTTTCTCCCAAATCTTGGGTCACAATTCTTCCACAAATTGGTCTTCACTTTGTCTCTTTTTAAAAATCTGAAAATAAACATTTCTCTTGCTAATTTTTTTTAGGTAATTTTATCACTAATTTTGAATTTGTATTGCTTTTTGCTTTTAAATTTTGCCAGGTACTTTAAACACAACTAAAGCAGAGCTTAGGTGTAAAGTTTTGTTTTATCATTGAAGAGTAAGAAAGCACAAAAAAATTATAACTCCCATACATATATACTAATAATTACCAGAATAAGACATTATTATAGAATTAAATTATTAACATTTAGAATTAATATTAAGACAGTTAATAATAAAAAGGGAAATAAAACATCAAAATCAGTATGTGAGTATAAACCTCTGAAACAGTGCATTGTTTCTGAAAACATATTTTGTAAAAAAAAAATTGAGATAGAGGGAGCTTGGAGTTGTCCAGGTGGTCTGCTACACAATCTGAAGCCCTGATCACCATATTGAATAAGAGGGTACCTGAGGCTTTCGATTGTATTTCAGTGAACAGCATAGTGTTGTATTGATTCTCTTCCTTTTTCTGTGGCTAGTTCCAATCAGTATTGAGAGGAAGTCCAGCCTATGTCCTCTTCTTTGTGGGGTTCCACAGACTGAATTCTTGCTTCTTGTTTAACATCCATGTGAGGTGCTGGATAAGGTCATCTGAAAATTTGGAATGAGGTATCATCAGTGTACTGATTATATTAATATATTATATTCATATATTATAAATATATTTATAGCCCTGACTGCTTCAGTAATGTTGCAGACATCTTGTCTGCATGGAATTCTGTATGTGGCATAATAGGCTTTGGTTCAACCTAAAAAGGACTGAATGGCTTTGGGAGTTTGAATATTCTGGTGCTGGAAATGATCCACCTTCACCCACCCTCCCTCCCTCCTCCTCTCCATCCCGTCTCGCTTGTAATAATCTTTTCTGTAAAAATACATAGTCCTTTTGAGCATAATGTGCAAATGAGGAGTATAGTCATTGATTCCTCAAGTTATTTAAAGAACCAAATACTTGCTATAAAAATATAAAAATTATACATTTTTAAGATGCTGTTTTTAACTTTTAAGATATTGAATTTAATACACTTAATTTCATAATACTTTTCCTAGATTTAATTGAAGGTGTAACAATAACATCGACAGAACAGACCACAGTTACAAAAGCTCAAGGAGATAGAGTTACACTGCTGTGCACATTTACTTTCACTACAGCAGATGAAAGCACAGTTGAAATTGAATGGAGTATTTTGCCACCAAAAGGGGAAGAACCAGTAAGTAGAAATCATTGTGTAGATATAATTCTCATTTTTAATTTAGGCTGTATGCATTGTAAGTTAAATTCTTAAAGAGAATACTGTATTCTTCTCTAGAGCATTTTGAAGAAATATATTGAACAGATCATTTATAATATCTAAGGCATACAGTAGCTTAAAATGTGTTCTGTTTGCCATGCAAGTCCTAAAAGTAGGTAAAGAAAACCCAATTAAACAAATGAGTCAAAAACATAATAAGCTGAAAAGGTTCAAGGGACGCTAGAATATCTTTGGAAGAAAACAGAATGAACTCGACTAAGCACAGGTTAAGGCCACTATTAAGGTTTGCTTTGTGACAGTAAGAGTGGCAAACAATACTTTTCTTCTCTTATTACATCCACTGAATGCCACCTAAACAGTGGCCCTGTTTAGAGTTACCTGGACTTTTATTGGAAAGTATGGTCCGAAGATCAGCCTGCAGGACCATACGAAAGGACCATATGAAAGAATTCTCCAGGCATCTAGCCGGAAGATAAAATTACTTGGATTTGCTCTCTGTTGGAAACAAAGCATGATGCAGGTCTTGTGGAGATGTCATCCTGTTGTGCAGATCAGACTTTGATAGTGAATATCCAGAATTACTTTGTTCTTTAAATTATGCAGGACCTCCCATACTCACTCTTTCAATTGTTTAACACATTTAACACTTATCCTTTAAATGAACTGACAATTCTAATTCACATACTTTTGCTACACAGAAATATGTAGTTTGGGACCATTTTCTTCAATAACTAATTAACAAGTATATTTTTGACAAGGCACTCTTCATATAATTTTAGAACTTGTGTAGAGAACAGATCATGTTTTAGGCCATATTTATGCAGAAATATGTGAAATTCAAAAGAGTTCACAAACTTTTAAACACCACTGTAGCTTAATGAACCTTTTTCCCCCCCATTCAGGTTATCATATATAATGACGGAAATGTATATGATATGTATCAAATGAAGGGACGAGTACAATTTGCTAAACAAAACCCAGCATCTGGAAATGCAAGCATTGATATCTTAAATTTAAAACCAGAAGATACTGGCATATACCAATGTAAAGTGAAGAAACTTCCTAGTGTTAAAACTCATAGAGTCCATTTGTTAGTACTTGGTAAGGTATTTATGGTTTGCCTTTTTTGTATAGCTTTGTATGAGGTAATAAATATGAATATTTAGTACATAGGAAGTACAGTGTAATGTAAAAAATATAATGCACTGTTGGTTACTGAGCAATAGTTTGGATAGTTTTCTTTTAAAATTAGCATCTTGGTTTTTTTAAATTATTCTCATAAATTTCACTACGTTACCTTTTTAGGTTTAAATGATATTCCCATGACCTTGGGAAATTAAAACTGCATATGCAATACAAATGATGTGAATTATATTTTATTGTTAACATAATATACATTTATGATAGTGAAAGGGCATCTATCACACTGCCCCATTCTATAATATTTGAGTTTGTAGTAAAATTATATATACATAATAAAAATATAACAGTTATATATATCTGAGCCTTTCCTAGCACTATTACTAAATTATGCTATTTGAAATTTCTGCTTTTTGTTTTTAGTAGAAATATAGTTTGACCTACTAAGATGAACCTATATTTTTAACTTTCAGTTTTCCCCCTACAAGTTTTGTGATGTTTGTTCAAATTCTAAATTTTATAACTAAGTAATTTAGTTGGGAGCATACATGTTTCAGAATAAAAGCACTAGGTTGAGGAAGTTAAAAATAAACTCACAAAAGAGAACCAATACATAGAACTAAAAAGAAAGATTGACGGATTAATATGTTTTAATTTGTTGGTCGTCCACTTAATATTGTCATTCATTATTCTAATATATTTATTATTTCAGGCATTTACTCTAGGATTTCAAATTGACATACAAAGTAGATTCTTTAATGTTATCCTAGAAAAGCTGCGTTAGGGTAGAATAACCTAAGATGGTGGTTCTCAACCACAGGGGTCTGCGAACTCCTGGGGACTGTGATGTCATGGGGTCTGTGAAGGCTGTTGCAGTCTACTGCTATAAACCTTCAGTTAAGTCTTGGTGGTCCATAGCCAGGGTCTTTGGCCACAAAAGGTATTTAAAGGGAACCCATGGTGAAGAAACGGATGAAAACTATTGACCAGAGAATAATTGGTCCAAAGTCAGCCAGTTGATTTCCATGGGTAAGGGAGTTTAAATCTTGATTTCATTTAACCTAAACCAATACCCACTGGTTCTGACATATTATCATCATGATAATTCATATAATTAGAAATTAAATATCTATAACACATATCATTTACTGTGATATTGCAGAGCAAAGGCTTGTGGAATAGTAATAGCTTGGAATGTTTAGATTTTAGGATCTGAAGTGAAATAGGTATTCAGCAGGATTATAGGTTGTTATCGCCTAAAGTTTGAAACTTCTCCTTGACTCACAGATTAGCATAACAGTCCAGAAAGATACATGCTTAAACTAAGGAGGCACTTACAGGATTATTGTGAATGTTATTGTGAACAAAGAAAAGGGTATGGTTTTAGGGTTAACATGTAAATATGTGATATAGTTCTAAATTTTGTCTCATACTGTTGCTAGGGTAAATTGCTATTGTTTAATAGCCTGCTAAAATCTACTGGGTATGAAAAATACTCCTGGATATACAAACAAATGCCAATTAATTTAATAAGAATTAAAACTTATATTAGATTCTTTATTTGTTAGAAAAACCCATGAAGACTAAATGCCATGTTGAAGGATCACAGGAGATTGGAAGTGATCTTACTCTGAAATGTAAATCCCAAGAAGGCTCTCCCATCATAAACTACTCCTGGAAAAAAACTACTGGTTCACAAGAACTTCCAGCAACAGCATTACCAAGTATGCTTTCATGTTATGAATATATGTTTCATAGACAGGGTACTGTGCATACCTTTACTTTCTTAAAATGCTATATTAATTTTAGATATAACTTTGAGATATAAGAAAAATCATTTTGTTTAATTTATGTTATCATAAGGTATTTTATTTACCATGTAATTGTCCACTATTTCTCAGTGGTATAGCACTGAGTGGTACAGCACTACAAAGGGTGCTGTATGCTCAGTTGAGTGCATCATCCTCACCAAGCTCCCTGAACTGCACTCCATCTACAACAAACGATGCTGGACTACAGCCAGAAAGATTGTGAAGGACCTCAGCCATCCCAACAATGGACTGTTTGCCACAATGTGGTCAGGAAAATGTTTTCGTTCCCTGAAGGCCAACACAAAGAGATCGAGGAGAAGATTCTTTCCACAGGCAATACGGACTCTAAAGCAGAAACCATAGAACACTGAAGACTATAACAAGAACCCCTATTAGTACTAATTTATTTCCTAATTTATTCTCCTCTCTTGTCCAGACTATTCTCTTGTTCTCTAACCATCGTGGTCGCATAAGCATTTCACTGCATATTGTACTATGAATGACTGTGTATGTGACAATATTTGAATTTGAATCATCAGATTTTTTAAGTCTTAAAGCTAATTTTAGGGAAAATAGGGAAAGGGAAAATAGACTAAAATTTAGCTGAAGGAAACAGCTATGGCATTGTTCTCTACTGTTTACTATTGCCCATATTCTTTGGAAGGATTAATGTAGAAAGGTTCAGGATGGAGTATTTGTTTTGTTCCTAAATGGCAAATGCTTAATTAAAAATTAAGATGCATGAATAAAGCATTTGGTAATAGAAAGGGAGCATGAACCAAATGTACATACAGTATTACTATCCCAAATATGTATACCAATTAGACTATTCCCTAATGAAAGGAAGTACAGAAAAGTTCTAAGAAATACTAAGGAATTCCTGGACTAGTTTGGAAACTAGCCAAAAACACCAGTTTGGAATCTGCCAGCTTTAATAATTGCTTTGCTTTAGCTCCTTGATTCAGTGAATTTGCACACCTTTGTGTAAGAATCTTTATATATATTTTTAAATCTTAAGTGAAGATAATTCTCTAAGTCTCTTGAGATAATTATAATATTTCATGATCTTCTTGGTAGATGATAGTACTTATCCAATCTAGACTTATCTCACTTTTGACAGGGAGGACTAGCCTTGAAAAACACATGGTTGCTCCAACAATCTCAAAGTAGTGCATTGAATAGACTTCTCATGTATTATGAATTGTCTTATTTGAAGAATTCACACATTACTAATAATTTTGTAAGGTGATAACAGTTGCTTAGTTTCTTCATCAGAAAATCTATTTCACTTAAATAGTATATGATTTTGATTAGTAACTACTCTGATTACAGAAAAAGTGTTCATCTGTAGCAGTGCTTATATGCATAGGCATTAGAAGAGCCTCTATCTACCCTCATTTTCAAAATTACATGAAATAACATATTAAGTTATTGTTTTTTATCCTATAGATTGTTACAAAAATTCTAACAAATACCTTAAATATTTACAGATGAAAATACAGGTGACTTATTTGTGAAAAATGCCTCTCAGACTTATTCTGGTACTTACACATGTTTGGCTTACAATAAAGTCGGCAGAGATGAATGCTCGATCATACTGACCATTACACCCCGTAAGTATTAGTCAACAGGCAAATGAAGTAATAAAAATAGTAATTAGATAAATTGTTTGTAGTCATCAAACTGCAAAATTAATTTCTGCTACCTGACATAAGTTTTTATTTAATTTTATTGTAGCTATAAATAATGCTGGTACTATTGCTGGAGCAGTTATAGGAACTCTTCTGGCACTCAGCTTAATGGCTTTTATCATTTTCTGTTACTATAAGAAACGAGAAGACACAAAATATGAAAAGGAAGTACATCATGATATCAGGTGTGGCATTTTGATTAAATATTTCAAAATTTCTAAAATTTTTCTAAAAAATAAGTATTGATTTACCTGATTTTAGCTGCAAAAATAGCTAAATAACAGCAGAAGTGCTTGGGTAACCTTTTGCTTGAAAAGTGGTTTCATATGATTTGGTTCATTGTTGTGAGTGCACAAAATTCATAGGTTTATAAAACAAAACGGGAAAATATTAGAAAGGACCTAGCGAGATTTTTTTTTATAAATTACAAAATAAATATTAGAATGTGTGAAAAATTAAACCTGATTAAGAAGGTAGAAACTAGATAGAATAGATACTGATATTTGCTCTAGCATTGAAAAGCAGTTCTTCATAGCTATTTTGTTAGTTAAAATAACAAAAGTTGTAAATTTTTATTCTTAATACAGCAAAAGGGAATGATCAATGTACAGTTTTGTATATAAACATTAGCTTTTCTAAATATTGAAATATAACAATACAATATTTATTAGTGTATCAATTCTTTTCATTTCTCAAGAAATTATATATTTTCTTTTTTCTTCATTTTCTTTATTCCCTGCCCTTGAATCTTTTTTCTATTGATAGTGAAACTGCAACTTGGGAGACACTAATTGTCTTAAAGGATGCACTCTGCTGCCCAGAGTTATCTTCTGATTGGCAGCATATAAATTAAACAAATTAATTAATGTAAATAAATCATCTTAAATCATCATGCATTTATTTATTTACATTTATTTAGGCTTAAGGAATATAGCTTAGAATAAATAAGAATAAAAATATTTTATGTTACATATGTTTATTTGACAAAAATATTCTAAAAAATTAAAAATAGAATAAATCAGTGGCTGGGGAATTATGGAAGTTAAAGTTCACTCGTCTTAAAGTTGCCAAGTTTTAGAAACACTGTAATAGAGGTGATAGAGAAAATGAGTATTCTGCTGTTATGGTAGTGTTAGTAACCTTCCTTAAATAAAAAGTATTGATGGATTTATAGTGTTTCTAAAGATTCTTAAGTAAATTCTGAAATATGCTTCATTTTTAGAGAGGATGTCCCTCCTCCAAAGAGTCGTGCCTCAACAGCCCGCAGCTATATAGGGAGTAATCGATCATCTTTGGGCTCAATGTCTCCATCTAATATGGATGGTTTTACCAAAACTCAGTACAATAAAGTGCCAAGTGAAGACTTTGATCGTACACCCTCTCAGAATCAATACTCTGATCCACCAAAGGTAGCTGCACCTAATCTAAGTAGAATGGGAGCTATTCCTGTGATGATACCAGCACAAAGCAAAGACGGTTCCATAGTATAACATATTAATTTGAAATTTCACCAGTTCATTACCACATTGATGATTAGTTTGTTCCAGTTCTACGCATTTAAATATACACTTGAGCAATGGTGAAATGCAGCCTGGTTGCACCAGTTTTGCCGTATCGGTAGTGGCGACGAAGCTTGGTCCCGCCCACCCACCCTGACAATGTTTGGGCCCTCCTACCCGCTCCTGCTCTTTTCTGCCGTATATTCCCTTCATTTTTTTTAACCTGAATCACGCAGAACAGCTGTTCTGTGTGCCTCCGTAGCCTTCCCAATCACCTGGGAAGCCTCCCGAACCGAAAATGTAGATTTTAAGGTGCCACATGCACCAAACCGATAATTGAATTGCACCACTGCTCTTGCGCATCAAGATACATGCTTAGCACAACATATTTTTATTAAGTTTGACTGGTTGCATGGAAAAAAGTTGACAGTGAAAAAATGTTATTCACATTTGTAGGGATTTCTATATAAATATTCAAATATGAATGATTGATCTATTAGTTATAGTAAATTGTATGACATGAAGCATTTTGTATTTACGTTATTCTAGATATCTGTTTATATGAGAACTGTTACAATGATAGCATTTCTGTTCACTAATCTGAAAATAGAAACTTGGCAATCTTGTAATATTGATTCTGGAGTACTTTTCTGAAAAACTATTTAAAATGCATTGTTAATTATAGTAATGCACATGTTTACCATATTTACCAATTTCTGTCCTTTCACACATTTTCTCTTTCTCGCTCTTGCTCTCTCCACTCTAACAGGATATTGCTTGTTCTATGTGGATAAATGCTCCTTTTGAGATATGTAATATTGAATGGATTTAGTCAGCACACTAACTACAAATAGTATCTGATAGTGAAATTAAACCTGAATTCAATCATTAATTATATTTTACAAGCTGTACTTGCCATTTTGAAATTCCCTGTTTTTTATAAAGATTTGTGCAAATAGATTTTACATATGAGACCAGAATACTTAAGTTTAATTTATAAAACATACTGGCACAATTAACATTTTTGTAAGTAAAATTTTCTGCAACACAAGAACTGGTGCGGGATTCCCCACTATATTAATATCCTCAGTGTTATCATTTAATACTTTTTATTAATTCATCCTATTTATATTCCTCTACTGCTTTTATTACCAATAAAAAAAATTGGAATACCAAAAAGTGAATATCAGCTTAAGCTGGTAGTTTATACGTATATGTAAAAAGTTATAAATTCTTATTAGGAAATTGCTCCCAATGAATTATAAATTTGCTGTCTTTTTTCCATTCATCATGTCCAATTCTTGGAGATTGCATTTTTCATGATAAGGTTTTTCAGAAAGTTGTTGCCTCCTTCCTAGAATGTGACAAGCCCAAGATCAACAGTTGGCTTTGGGCCTAAGGTGTGATTAGAACTTATCTCCCAGTTTGACTCTTATGCTTTTTGTACACATGAATAATTCCTAAAATTTACTGCAAGAGAAGTTTAAATATTTATACTTGATAACTTTTTTTAAATTGTGATTCTCATATACATGAATAATAAAAAAATTAAGCTAATCAAGAATTAATATTTAAACTTCTCTTGCAGTAACCCAAATTAGTATATAGATATTTCTTGTCTTACAATCAGATTCAGATTTTATTTGTCACATACATGATCACACATGGTACAATATGCAGTGAAATGCTTTGTAAACCGCTTGACATTAAAGAAGAAATCCACAAATTAGATTTAGTAATTTTACACTTTTACACTGTTTTACAAATTTTCTAAATGTCAAGAATTTTTAAATTGAAAAAAAGATTCAAATTGAATTTTCAGTTGATTTTACAATTTAAGTCCTGGGAGAGCAAGGGTGTGTGTGAGATGTCTGATGTCCCCACGGCTACTCACACACAGCAGTCTTTGCTGTGGGTCCGCTCCTAGCTGCCTCTGACGGCCTGGATAGCTGGGGCTACCTCCTGGTGCTGCTGCTGATGGCCTGGTTTCCCAAGGCTTCTCTTGGTGCTGCTACTCTGGCAATCCTGGCTGTTTGGGCTGGTCCTGGCGCTTCTGCTCTGGCAGATGGTGGCTTGTAGTAAAAACCTTGCCTCTGCGCTCTGTTCCTCCAGCCAGACCTGGTAGGGCCCGTTGATTGTTTCCTGTTTTCTGTTCCCAGCGTGCGTTCTCCTCCATTCGCCATTCTCCTCTGCTCCCAGGCTTCTTTGTGCTCTTTCCTCCCTCTTTCTTTGTGCTTTTTTATTCCTTTGTGCTCTTTGTTTGTTTGATGGTTTCTTTGTGCACTTTTGTCCCTGCTCTTTCTCCCGATCCAGCCAGCGCGGCTTCGGGAACGGAGCTGCTTCAGGTTGTCCAGATTAATTAATTTGAGTTTAGGTTGAGTTTGAATTTAAATCCAATCCTTTTGATTTGGCCAGAAAACTGTTAATTTGGCCAAAAGCAAGATAGGATCGGAGCGGTCATGACGGCAGCCTGTTGGGACCAGAATTTCAGTTGCTAAGTGATGCAGTCGTAAAGCAATATATCATGTGATCATATCAGTTAGCAATCTCAGCACTCAATTATGAGTTGATATACTGAGAGTCTCATGTTCCATAGAGAAAAGGAGACCTGGTGCAGGCTGCATGCAAGCTGGGGAGAACTGTAGTGTGACATAATGGTGCTGCACCCTGAGAAATCTCATTTATCCTACATGGCTGAGCAGAGCTTAATGACTGCAGGGTTGTACATCTCTCCCTATCTGCCTGATCTGCCCTTTTTGCCACCCTGCAAAGCCACACCTTCTCCAAATAGTACATCCATTCTTGCAAGATCTGGGGAAGACTGGAAGATTTTTAAAGAATCACTCTTTAAAGGATATGGAGAAGGACATATAGGATATGGAGAAGGACTGGCATGCATGATTTGGAGAATGAAGTGTCTGAAGCATTGTAAGAATGGGACTTTTGCCATTTTCTAAATAGTACATTCATTCTTATGAAACTTGGGGAAGATAAGAAAGTTCTGGGGCTGAAGTAGAGGCCTGCGGGGTGGGGGAGTATTAGATGAGACTGCAGAAAGTCATAGCCCTTTCATTGTGCAGGGATTGGTCAAAAAGTAATAAATTGAGGGAAAATAGATGGGATGGGGATTGCCGAGATCCTGAATTGTAATCCATGATTGCAGGAGTGTTACAGTGAGTTTAAACTAATAGTCTTAAATTCATTTTTTGAGGACCATAGTAATTGAATGGTCATAAATCAAGAACCACCTGTAATATGTTACTCTTAATTGTAAAGTGTTTCTGTGTTACCTAATTTTAATTTGAATAATTTTTATTTCTAAATGTAATGCAACATGGTTGTGCAAATAACTTTGATATTTATTAAGTGGACTGATCTGATACTATGATGTATTGAATTAGATATAATAAACAATTTTTGAAGTGCACACGCTATTATTACTAAGTTTAGATACTAAAGAGAAGTATAGAGGTCTTTTAGGTTTTTTGATACTATTAGATATACATTTTTATGTCTACCTTAAACGTGTTCAATAAACTTTATATTTGATTATATGTCAGCTTTCTCTTATAAAATTCCTGTCCGCATCATAAAAAGCAGTTGTTGAAAAAATATCGCAATTTCCTTTATTGTTTAATATTTTCTGGCAAATGCTGATTAAGTAACTGCATAATTTTGCATTTCAGAATTTCTGCCTTTACTATTTTTATAATTCCTTCATTCCTTGCTGAAATCAGTCTAGTCAAACTTATGAGGTTTTTTTTAATTATGTTTGCACATTGATGTTTTAAAAAAGGTGTGACTTGTAATAATAAAGGAGTCCTTTGCATGTGTTCACATATTTTCAGAAAAAAAATCAAAGGATTTGGAAATGCATTATAATCATACAGTGTGGTATACAGTACTTTGAAGTACTATACTCAAGAATTTTACTACATTGTTTAAATAATATTTAGGTTTGAACAATTCTGGCATTCTGTTGTCCTAGTAGACTTAAGTATGTATACTTAATAGTAGAAATCAGACAAAATGCAAAATGCTATTTGAAGTTTAAAGAATTCTGGAACATTTAATTTTATCATTGCTGATTCTCATGAAAATAATAAATGAATAGTAAAAATATACAGTGGTTTATCAGCAAAATGTTTTCTACGTATTTCAATGTAGGATAGTCTGATTGTATATCTAGTAGAAATTGATTTGGGCTGGACTATTCTATACTTCTAGAATGTATTGAAAGTAATTTACATTTGATAAATCTGATTCATATTTTGTAAAATATTTCATGAGACTGTTTCAGTTATGATGTATCAGAGTGCAAGAAAAATATATAGTAATAAAGTAATAAAGCATACAACCTGAGATGATACATATTACAGCAATTCAACCTTTATCTCCCATAAGCTATTGGTAGGAAAAGAGATCAGCTGATTATTATACACTCTACCCTTATAAGCCGTTTCAGTAGCTATGTTTTTAGTAGGATAGGGCGTGCTTGATTATAGAGGTTGTGCAACTATTGCCTATCTTTAATTATGATAAAATTTATTTTTCCTTTTTAAAAATAGCTTTTGAATAAGTAGATTAATTGATTTATATTAATAGATTTTTTGCCTTTGTTAAGGTATGAACTTAAGATTCCTTTTGAACATGAAGGTTTTACATTAATATTGCATATGTCAAATATACACAGGAGTTAAATTATGTTCCATTAGCTTTATATTTAGTTAATGTTAATACGGTATCCCCTTTTTATGAATTTGTAAATCGTTTACAGTACATTTTTGAAATATTCGTAGTGTGCAAAATATTTTGCCTTGTGATTTTTAATCAGGAGATGTCAATGTCATTAACAGAGAACGTATTTTTTTCTTATGTAAAACTGGCAACTTTTAAAGCCTAACCCTTTCCTGGAATTGTGTGCTTTGGAATACTTTAGGAGAAAAGGGTTGCTTATAAAGAGGGAATCAATCAAAGCACATCCCTGGAACACAATAAATGGAACAAATTGTAAAGAACATTTATGAGGCACCATCACAAGTTTTGGGTTTCATGATGAAACCAATTATATATGGATTTTCCACCCTACATTTTTGTTAAAAATTATAAAGTGCTGAAATTTGTGGAAGGAACTGGTTTAATGTTTTATTATTGGTATAATGTTTGCAATAAAGATATTAGTAAATCATATTGTGATTTTCTTAAATATTATAGTTTTGTTTTGTGAATGCTTTAAAAAGAATTTATTCATATTAAGTATATTCTTTACATAATTAAGCTAAAGCAAAAAACAAACAAACCCAACAACAGCCAAAGATACTGGGCTTGATTTGTTGTTATATTCATGGAGCTGGAAATATAAATTTTTCATCTTTTTAAAAAAATGTGTGAATTTAATAGAAATGTTTTATAATCCATGTTACATGCTCTTTTACTGCAAATTTTTCTAACATAGAAAATTTTAAAACAAATATAAAGAGAAAAGAAAGTTGTGTGGACATAATTTAT
The DNA here is from genome assembly GCA_017656035.1 of Myanophis thanlyinensis. Taxonomy (NCBI): domain Eukaryota; kingdom Metazoa; phylum Chordata; class Lepidosauria; order Squamata; family Homalopsidae; genus Myanophis; species Myanophis thanlyinensis. The sequence goes on from JAEANM010001847.1 coordinate 18,051, forward strand.
CATAATGAGCACTTCCAATATTTTCCTACTGCCCTCTATATTAAGGACTTTATGAAGTGGAAAAAATAATTATTTTTGAAATGAATTCTGTTTCCTCTGTTCATCCGAAGTATGGTTTATGCTGTGGTATGTTAAAAGAAATGTATGTCAAAGTTTTACTAAGTCCAATAACACATTTTAAGTATTTTTACACAGATAACTAAGTTGACTATATACAGTATGTTGTTTCAATTGCAGGAATATGTAAAATCATGTGTATTCAGTTTTATTTTTGGCATTATCAGGTGTTGAGTATGTAAGCATTAATGCAAATTATAAAAATTTGTGTTCAATTTCATGATTGTTCTATCTTTATCATAGACAGTTGTGCCCCAAATATTACTTTTTCCTTTAATGAGGATCATGACACATACTATACTTTTTTGTATAGCTCTTTGTAGTTTCTTACATTTAGAGGCTTTAGGAGTAAAACTAGCTAAAACAATTTTTTTTCACAATTATTTCAGAAATATTTGAAAAATGAAGTCAAGATATACAAATATTCATTTTGGCAACATCTGAAAACAGTAGTCCCCCAGTTTTTATTATTACTAGAGACTAGAGCAAAGTTCAACATGAATTTAGAGAACTATAATTGATTTTTGAATCCCTATAATCCCTCTGAATCCAATTTCAAGATAGTTTTATGCTTGAATATGGTTAAATGTGAGTTAAAATATGCAAAGATAAAATGGCTTCTCTGGGGCAAAAGATATAAATTGTTTTTTTAATTTAGCAATTTTATATTAATAAGGTCTCATTAGCATATTTACTTTTATCTTAAATTACTGGATTGGATTCAAAAAGGTGTGAGTGAACAATTAGCTTATTTAGTAGTGTTATTGAAACTATTACATCAGCACTAATGAAAAACTTTGCCTGTAATGTATATGGAGTTATATCACTGAATGTAGCAACTGTTACCTGTATGGAGTTTGCAATTTGTAATTCAAGCAAGCACAAATGAATTTTTTTCTTGAAAAACCATACTTTCCACTTTAATATTCCAGCCATTGGAACTTTAACAACCTAGTGCAGGGGTGTCAAACTGGTTGCCATGGGCAGGGTGTGTCATACACAGGACATGACAACCCCAACTCCACAAAGGCAAAAAAACATCGCTATATGTAACATGATGTCACATGATGCAAGCGAGTTTGACACCCGTGACCTAGTGGAAATTTAATATTTGGGGAGAAAATATTTCTGAAAGATTAGAGAAGATAGAGTGATTCTATAAATGCTTATTGTTTTTGTTTTTATTTTAAAAACGTATCTTATACAACAACGCTATAGGAGGAGGACTCCAAGATGGCTGCTGAAGGGTACGGGAGTTTTTTTTTCTCTTAGGATTTGCTGTGTTTGCTACCAGAGCTGGTTCTTTGGCAGTCTTGCCCTCTGGATTTGAATGGGGACACTTAAGAATGACTCAAGACAACTTTTGGATGACTGTGTACATAGCCAGGAGGGGGAATCTTGAAAGCTACAGTTTCTTGTGGGAGCAACCAGAAAGTCAACGGTCTTTTTATATTTCTTTCTACCGGCAGAACGTTTTCATAAAAGAATGAATGAGACTTTAAACCTCACTTTTTGAATCTGCTTTTATTTTTAAATGCTGAATGTTGATTTATTTCAAGCCCTTGCTGGATTCTGTTTTTTCTGCTTTCTCTCTTTATTTGGCTATTCTTACCAACTTCTGTTTTTCCTTGGAAACATGGCTTATGCTTTTGAATGGTAAAAGTGTTTATATTTGAATTATATATTATTGACTATTAACTGCAGGGAATCTGCATTTATTAGCCTGCAAAAAGTCTTTGGATGAAAATAGTCAGAAAATATCCTACTTCATTGAACAACAACATATCAGATTAAAACAACAAGTTAGAAAAGGAGGGGAGAGAATGCCTAGCAACATGTAGTCATTAGCTGAATTTTTTTCTGAAATATTTGATTAACTCATAAAGACTGGAAATTTTTCTGAAGAAACCAACTCTAAATATTTTAAACCCACCAAAAGAATTTGTTTTCAAAGCAGTAAATATGGACTCAGGAACAACACAGACTAGAAAATATTCAGAGAAGCATGGATTTCCAAATAACAGAATTGATTTCATATACCCAGAATCTCAACCCTGTGCTTTTATATAATATCAGAAAATTCTCTGAGTGGATAATTGGCAAATGAATCTTTTTAAAGAGCTGTGAAGGGGAGTGGGAAACAGATTTATTAATTTTAATTGGGGAATGATTTTATGTCAGTTTTTTAGGGGGAAAATAGATTGGCTTTGAAGATTAGATCTGTGTTCAATCTATCAGCAATTAATAAATGATATTAAGAAACAAACAAAGATATTTGATCTAGAATTAATTCAGGTTAATTTTTTGGGAGGATTTGGAACAAATTAATTACAATAATTGTTTCCTAACAGGATTTTGGAATTTCATTTTTATCTTTCATTACTATTAATAATTCTTATTACATTTATACCTGTATATGTTTGTTATTATTTTTCCTATTTTTCCTTTTATAAAAGTTATTTTTTAACTTTTGTTATTAATATAGTATGTACATGACAGTTTAACAATTTGAAAAAAAAATAGTTTAAAATGGGAAATTAACACTCTTCTGTTCTGAAATAATAGAAAATATTTGTAGCTTGGGTTTTAGATTTTGGCAGTGGTTTGCTCTCCAAGTTTGTTTCAATTTAATTTCTGAACATTTCTAAGTAACATCATCAGCAGGACTGTCTTCTCCTATTCTCCTTAACTTATAAATGTCCTGGTTGCCAGTATGGTCAATTGGTCATTCGATTGGTTATTTGTTTGGAGCTATATTTAAATTCTGACCAGCTGATTTTTTTTTATTTTTTTTGTTAATTGGTTGTTCGAATGGTCTGGTTTCTTACATATTCATATGCTGGATCTAGGTCAATATGTTTGTTAATTATTGCTTTGGTAGAATACCAGACTTCAACAAATTCACATGCATGGTGACTAGCATGTTGTATTTCAGTCAGCATTCAACTAGGAAAGATGTATATATGTGTTAGGTTTTTTTTCTTTTATTTTAAGACAATTTTTAATGGCTTGTAATTTGTATTTTTTTTTCTTTTAAATATTTTGTCATTTTGCATTTTAATTCTTTTTGAATAAACTAAACTAAACAATGCTATAGGAAAAGAAACTTAGTTTAATTAATTTCTCGGTTTTGGGAACTCTTTGGCCAGTTTTCTTATTGTTTACCTTCATTGTTATTTCAGGCATGGAAATTGTGCACTGTTGTGTAAAATATGAATTAATGGATTAATTAAATTGACTTAAAATCAAATTAAATCTCCAATATAAGAGAGATGAGATAAATTTGTATTTATTCATGATAAATATTTTAAATATTCTATATAGAAGCAGTAAAACTTTATAATAGTATAATCTTTTAAAGAAAGTGAACTAGTTTCATTAGATGGGAAGTTTGTTCATTTAGCAATCTGATTTAAAATATATAACAACAATTTACAGCTTGAAAGTTTAGAATAATTGTTTATTTTAATTTTAAAATTCATTTATTCATTATTAATGTTTTCTCTGTTGTAGTATGAAAATGCATGCAGGATGGGTGACATAACAGTGGTATAAAGTTGAAGAAACGTCATATATCATGAATTTTACATTATGAAGGAAATGAAGTATTCTGTTTTATCATTCTGCTTTAATGTCTGCAGACAATGGTAGAGTAAATCTACTATAGGTAATATTTGCCTCTCAAATATTTAAAAATATGTTGCTTGAAAATTTTATAAGAGACCCAGACATGAAAAATATGAAAATATGAAGAGAGAAATGAAATTGATTGAAGATCATGCAATAACCTACTTGAATGGAGTAATTCAGGCCATCAAACCTTCTGTTACTGCACTAATCTATATTAAAGTATGCCTGACAGATGGCTGCTTGCTTTCTTGGGACACAACCAGTGAGTGAAAATGTATGATTGGTTTCATTATTGAACTGTTCTTACAGTCGGCTGATTTAACATGTAATGGAGATAATAGTAATGTAGCTTTGGTTCAAGTACTTAATTGAGTAAAAGATGTATTTTCTAATGTACTTTAGAGCCAATCAGTATGATTTAACACTCTGCCTTTTAGATTATATTTTTATGCTTTTTTAAATTGCATGGATCTGAATTTTTTTAAAGGTATGTCTTTTTTATTATTTGAATACAATTTAAAAAGAAATTAATATACAATACAAAATCATAAAACCATAAAGTAACAAAAGCATAAAGCAGATATTCATGACTATATTTTTTACACAAACCGTTCAATAAATAGTTTTGTTTTATTACAATAATCCATAGCTAATTTACATTGATAAGTACTTTCTTGATGATAAAATCTGTTCTGCAAATTGATGAGAACCCGGGGTTCATATGTTCCAAATTTTAAAATAAATCTTCACTGAATTCACTGAAAAAATCCCCCACTTAATATCAACACGTACCATGTGGCCTACTTGTTTTGCATCCTTCATTTTTCTTTACTTTTAAGTGGAGACCTTGGTTGAATCACCTATTAACTTTTTGTCGCTTTATTTTAACATCAACTATACATACTTAATGGGATTTCTTATAAGAGGAATCAGCAGAATCTGTTAAATTATATTATTTATAATTAAATATTTAATGTCATATGCAAAATCCTGAAAAAAACTATATGTAATAAACTTTATATGGAGATAATTGATTTGATATTTTTTCATGGATAAATTTCTAAAATAGAGAAGTAAGTTATAATAGTTTAATATATAGTAGTTAAGTCTGTTATTTGGGAATGATTCTTGAGGGTACAATTTAACTTCTGAATCAAAAATTGTGAAAAGCTGCAGAATTATTTTTTGGGGAATGTAACATGAAATGAAATAGAAATATAGAGTAAAACAAGGGAATTGATAATTCATACAAAAGAGGTCTTGATAATAGTTAATAAAGCTAAAAGTCTCAATTGTTCAAGATACTAGCTGTCATATTTATTCTATATGAAATTTGATTTTTTAATATATCAGTGTCATTCTTCATATCATACAGAACATTGTTTTCATATGTTGTATTTGTACATGTAAAGTCTCAGGACAGAATATTTATCCACAAGGGTAGCATGTCCATATCAGTTTTAGTCCATCATTTCCCCCAAACATAGAAACCTGCTGGGAGAATCTTGGGCGGAGGGTTATCCCAGATACCCCACACACACTGAATCTTGTATGCACTTCTCCTTGATCATTCTTCTTGAATTTAACTATTTTTTTTTTACCACATAGCCAAACCTTCAGTGTAGAATCCATTCCAAAACATTCCAGCATGGCCCTATTTTGTGTAAAGTAATGAGCCCACATATGGTCACTCCAAGAAACAATTACAACTCAACAATTTTAAACACCATATGACTAACAGACACTGCAGTATGATAAATAGCAGTGCTTATAATTATGTACCGCTTCACAGTGCTTTGCAGACCTCTAAGCAGTTTACAGAGTCAGCATATTGCCCCAACAATCTGGGTCCTCATTTTACAGACTTGGAAGGATGGAAGTCTCAGTCAACCTTGAGCTGGTGAGACTCAAACTGCGAAATTGCTGACAATTAGCAGACGTAGCCTACAGTACTGCATTCTAACCATTGCACCACCACGGCTCATAAAGTTGCAGTTTACCTCTGACCTTGTCCCCAAAACAGCTGACCTGCACTGTCCCTCTGATGTGCTCATTCCTAATCCTGCCCATCCTGGTCACTCCTAAAGAGAACCTCAACGTCCTCATCTCTGCTAGCTTCATCTCAGTCTCTTGCCTTTTCCTCACTGCTACAGTCTCTAACCCATACAGCATAGCTGGTCTCACTATTGTCTTGTACACCTTTCCTTTGATTCTTGTTGACACTGTTCTGTAACACAACACTCCTGACAGTGATCAGCTAAACAAAATGCTCTTCCCTACACACAAACATACCTACACACCTACATTCCTGGGCTCTCGGTGTTTTATTTTTATGCTTTCATAAAGACAAGAAAAAGAAGAGCTTTTGCTGGGCACTGCAAGGCTTTCCACTTCCACACTGTGTTTAATTATTTACATTAAACTGTAGTGTGAACTCATAGCATGGATTTAAATACCAGTGAGTATGCTGATGTTTATATCTCTACCCCTGATTGTTCAAGTAATGCCATAAAGTTCTAAGTTCTGAAGACTATGGGAGTGTGAACTGTGGATCTGTTTCAGCTGAATTGTTGCAAGATTGACTTCAGTTAGATCGGAGATGGGCAATTAATTTTTCCAAGAGGCCACATGAGAAACTGAGATGGTTGTGGAGATCCGAACCAATAGGACCACTGCTGCCACAGGCTGTACAGGGATAGTCAAAAGGCCGGATGTAACCTGTGTAGACTATAGAATGCTAAGGGCTGACATTGATCCTGATCCTGCATTTGTCACCTGGGCTTGGTGACACGGATATGTGGAATAACTTCAGCTAATACCGCTTCAGCTATTCCAACTGGTGTTAATTTATTATTGGTAGTGTTTTAATTGCATCCTTAGATTATCATTGTTCTTTTTTTTAAATATAGTTTTTAGCTATTTTTAACCAAGAGTCATGTGTTTGAGATAGGGTGCCGTGTACATTTAAATAATAAATGTTTCCTTCCATAACCATTGGGCACAATCGTTGAATAAAGAATTGGCAAGCCATTTCCATAATATTGCCAAATAATGCAACTGCAGAAGTGTTGGTTGTGAGATTACACAAGAATACAGTGTTGTGGTGGCATACTGGTTAGAATGCAGTATTGCAGGCTAACTGCATTCCCATTGCCAGGAGTTTGATCCTGACCAGCTCACGGTTGACTCAATGTTTCATCCTTCTGAGGTCTGTCAAATGAGAACCCAGATTGAGGGGGAAATTGCTGACTCTGTAAATTGCTTAGAGCGGGCTGTAAAGCACTATGAAGTGGTACTTAATCTAAGTGGTATTTTTATCTTTTGCATTTTATAGAATCTAGAATATTTTATTTGGCATACATTAGGAACAATAACATGCATTATGATACACTTTTGGGAAATGTTTATTTTTTGTTATAATTTGATATGAGAGATTAATTTCAAGGTGTTTTCAACTAGAGAAATTTACAGCAAAGCATGTTAGTAATGAAAACATAAATTGCTGCTTTACAGACCTATAATTATACTCTATACCAAGTATAAACATGTTTTATCAAATGTGCACTTCATTTTAAATCTATTACAAAGTTAGATTTAGTCAGTGTTTTGTTGCTCCACCCAGAATATGAAGAAACATCAGTGGGCAGAAAGTGTAATATTTTCTTTTTCTTCTCTTAATTATGAACATTTTGTTCCATTATACATTCCTTCTCTATTTCTAATGATTTAGCATGAACTTCTGTACACATTAGGACACCTATGTTTAACGTTTAATGTATAAATATGCTTCAGCAAAAAAAAAATTTCTCTTTTTAATGTAAAAACCTTGAGTCTTTTTACTTATGGCATCTAGTAAATGGCAGTTGGAAAACTGAATTAAGTTGGCACTTTGGAGTGAAAGTTTTTAATTGTGACATTTTCACCGTAGCATCACACCTGTCTATAGTTCTGTAAACATTAGCAAGCTTTTTGTAAGCAACTGGAATAATTTTTTAATGCCAACAATTTAATTCATTGATATTTAGATGAATTTAAAAAATGAGATCTGCTTATCTCATTAAAAAAGTTAAGTAAGATTCAATAATGAAGATCAAATGATTTTTTTTCTTTTCACTACCCTGTAATTCTTTTTATTGGGGTGAAGTCGGGGTAACTGAGTGAAGCTGAGTATTTACTTCCTGACACTTATGCAGAGTTTGCAGCAGATATTTTCTTTGTGTACCAATCGAAAAAACATGTCACTGCTTAGGATTGAATTGTCTTTCAAATTGTATTTGTTTTAGTATATAAAATACAAATAAAATAGGGAATTAAGGGAAACAAAAGGAGCGGAGAAAGTGTGAGATACAAGAGGATGGGGCAGAAAAAAGGGCATTGACTTCCAACTTCTCTTAGCATAATACAAGATAAAACACTATCCTCAACTGTTTGGATTCACACAT
>JAEANM010001848.1:8735-26237 GCA_017656035.1 Myanophis thanlyinensis
ACATACACATACATATATACATACATACATGCATACTCACTCTACTATACAGCTCAAATAAGAGTAGCAAAACAATAGAACCTTTTGTTCATTTCCTGTGCAGGGTGATATAATGTATATGATATTCTATCCAATATAGGAAGGGAAACAGGGATTTTTGAATAAAACATACCAAAAAATACTAATAAAGAATATCTTCTTTTTATAGAATCTTCCTGTGGTTGTGAGCTACATGGAAGTAATAATTATCCTAGGTACTTTGATTATTCCTAATATATACAAAAACCTATAAGAACTACACCTTTTGACCCTCCCTCTTTCCCATTCAACATTGTGCTTTAAATAGGACAAACAATCAAAGTGTAATTCTACTTCTCTTTGTTTATAACATTCCTTCAATGTTTACTATTGGCACTGCTTCCAGAACTGAATTCTATTGATGCTACTGAAATAAAATCAAATAAATATGTAGCTAGTAGAAATATGTGTTCGTTTTATACTTCTGTGGCATTATAGATCATATCTGGCATGACAGAAAATTGACGCAAAAGTTAAAAAGCATGTTTACAGAACAAGAACAATTTTCTTATGCAGGTATATACTGGGAGGTGGATAAGAAAACTATGAGATGTACAAATCTACAAATCTCAATTTCTCTAATATAAAGATTTGCAACGGGTAGGCTGACAGCTAGACACATTGGAAAAAAAAGAAAGTGGGGAGGGAAGAATAATCCAAAATTGAATATCTTCATTCAAAAGATCCTTCTCTGACTAAAGCTGCAATTTTAAAATATCTTTAGCTAAGTGCTGTGAGGTAAAAGTCTGTTTATTTATGTATAGACTTTTCCCTCTTAACCAATATTTCCGTAATCAACTTCAATAGAGTGACTAACTTAAAAAATACTAAGGTTAACCTAATTGGATAGCAAATGACAAAAACAACATATATATCTGTTTAAAAATTCAAACTTCAGAACACGACCAACAAAACAGAAGAGAAGACTAGAATATCCTGAAATTTTCTAATGTTCATGTTGATATTTCGACTAATTCCCAATTGAAACCAATCTTTTAATGTAATACATATGGGAATTGTTTGTCATTCCTGCATTGTGCTTTACAAATCTGACATATTTCTAAAAATTCTTAAAAGTGTCTTACTACTCTTACTTACTGTACTTACTTACTAAAAGGAGAAAAAAATTGTAGGCTTAACTAACCCATTGAAGTTAAAGAACTGAAAGAAGTTTAAAAAATCTAATCAGAACTAATAAATCATAAGCATACAATCTTGTTACTCAAAGTATGTAGTAGAAGCAATTCCATTCAATATGTCATATATCACTGATTCCATTAGTTTACCTGTTAAAATAGTAAGTTTACTGTAACAAAATTGCAAGTTGAAACACTAGTATAATCAACTTCAATTATTTTCCACAATTATTCACTATGTAAACATCAGTTCCTACAGAGTATTACAGGTATTTTTTTTAATAAAACCTTATCAAGCTGAATTAACAGCAAGCTACCATTTTAAATATCAATCTTCAAACAAAGATGCATTCTTATTGAGATAGAATTTATAAATGTAGAAATACAAATCATTAAAATAGCAACATATTCATATGTTCACTTTATGTATTTATATATCGTTATTTAAGCCTGCACTTCTAGAAACTAAAAAAAAAAAGATTGAAATGTTTTATCTTAAAGCACACATACAGACTCATACATACTGTATAAGAAGGAATATTTCTGTCAGGTCAAGATCATTTAAGGCAGTCTTGAAACTCCTAATTTGCCTCTGAGACAGGAAGGGAGGAAACCTAAGGGTTCATTATAAAGGAGTCTCTTAAAGCATACTATTTGCACTTCATAATTAAAGAGCAATCTGGAAGGCCAAGTATAGTGTTTAAACTTCACCATTGATAAATAAAATAGAAAATATTCACGATTACCAATCTATATCTTTGTCACTATAGTACAGACATGGGCAAACTATGGCCCGTGGGCCACATCCGGCCTGTTGGGCTTTTTAATCTGGCCCACTGAACTAGTTACTAGCAGGAACCCTGCAGTTTTGAGGAAGACTTGGTTCAGGGAACGGAGAGCCCAGAAAAGCTGATAAACTAAGCACAATGGTGTTTTGCTGCCTGTTAAAGGCCAAATCTTTTCATGTAATGGTTTTTACATTTAATTTATATTAGTTCACACAAAGACACCATTCTCCTATTCTGGTCTGGCCCCTCTATCAAATTTTAGAAACCATTGTGGCCCGTGAGTCAAAAAGTTTGCCCATCCCTGCTCTAGTATTATATTTTCATTTACAGTGGAAACAAACACTGTGATAACTATATGAGCCTACTACCTGTTACTTTTAACCAGAGTATAACAAAAAGTACATTTTTCTAAAATAAATTAAATTGGAATACTTTGGGAGCAAAAACATCTTTAAATCAGCTATATCTTTTTTGCCAGTGTAACTTCTTGAGGCAATGAAAACACCATGAGATTTCAGACACTATGGTAAACTAAACAAAAACAAGCAAAATCTCTGGGAAAAGGATTTTTCTAATCCATTTAGGTAGAATTCCAAACTTTTCATATTTCTATCAGAAGGTAAAAAAAAAATATGAAACCAACTTAGGGGCTGATTTTAGCAAAAATATGTTTTGTTATAGTAGCTTATTATTCTATGTTTCCAACTCTACAATTATTAATACAAACATTATTAGTAAAGTATCAAATTGTTCCCACTAAGAGGAATACACCCTATGCAATTGCCTAGGAAATACTTACATGGTTGGACTTTGCTTCATTAAAACTAAATAGTATTACAAATTGTATAATTATAATGTTGCTCCAATAAAAGGTCAGATCTTTTATCTATAATTACTGACAACTTTTCATTTGTGTTGGATGCCACTTTCTGATTTAGAAGCCAATTTGATTTTTGAAATGCTGCATATGGCTGACGAAAGCAAATTATTGAAATATTTACACTGAAATTAATATTTATATTGTTTATATTATCATATATATTTATATAATGGTCAAAATAATTTATTTTAGAAAAATGATAATCATTCATTTAATTTCAGTGGTAGTTTTCAGGGGATATAATTTTTAAAAGCCCAGATTTAAGTATATGCTAAAACTAATTTATCTGTATATTTTACTCCTTGGAACTTACTTTACTTATCTGCCATATACCAAGAAAGAATAGAATGAATTTCAGTAAAACGTAATGTTTCCTATGTCATATGATTCCTGATACCCTCAGATTAGTATACATAGTCAAGTACATACTGTCAAAGAGACACAATAACTGGGAATATATTTCACAATTTTAGCATTGTGTTAAAGTATACCATGGAATGTCTTTTCCTTCTATTTGTTATAGTCTGTTGAATTGATTGCTAGGTGATACCTGAAAAAAATAAAAAAACTGTTCTGATTGGAGAATGCAGAGAATTGGTACTGGAGGGAACATTAGTTTCTTACACAATTTATAGATACTGGTGTTCTGATCCAGATCAGATTCACAGCAAAAGCTTGCCTTCTCCCTGCATCCTTCAGCTTATAACAAATAGCTTCCTATCCCTCTTGATATTTAAAGATTCTGTCAGTAGAATAAATTAAGTAAGCAGAATACAGCCTTGAAAGCAAACCATCAAATTGCACTTGCAGCACTCTCTTACATTCTATAAACAGGTATTCCAATGGCAGAATCCAACTTGGGATTCAAGCTGCCTTCCAATAAATTGGTACTTTTGTGACTGACCATGCCCACAGTTTCAGCCATTTGGTGATTAGGTAAATTTTCTAGGATAAGAATTTCAAGACCAAATCCAAAATATGCTGTTAAAATTTCAAATGTGTCCTCTTTCCCAACCCCCAAATTGTTACTAATTCCAATGAGTCCGAAATGTGCTTTTTCAAGAGGCAACTTTGTGCTTTTCATCTCTTCTTGAATGAGAAATGAAATGTCTTCAAGTAAAAACAAATTCCAGTTGCCTCTTGAAAAAAGCACCATTGGCACAACCATGATCTGGATGACTGAGAATCTTGCAGATCAAACTCCAATGAATGGAAAAATAAAAGTAGAATAAAAAGTTTACCTGCTTGGTTAGTGGTCACAGTGACAGACACAGCTTGGTCTTGGCTTGGATTTTGCTTGGATACTCCATTCACTGCCCAGATTTCAAAAGTGTAGTTAGTGTGTGCCAAAAGATCAGTAATGGAAACTCTCGTGGACTTCAAACCATTCTGCTGAGGGCTGAAGTGAACGCCACTCCCACAGGACCGACAGCGGTTCAGATCACTAGCTCCACATCTCTTACACACCACATTGTAAGAGACATCTTCACGGCCACCTTTGTTCTGGGGAGAACTCCATTCCAAATTCACTGATGTCTCGTTGACATTGGAAATCAAGTTCTCGGGAGCAGATGGAGGGCCTGCAAAAGAAAAGCATCCTTTTTTAATTACCTAAATAAAATTAAAAAATAGGAAGCCTCTTTAGAGAAATATCTATACAGGGTTATGTAACTTCATTGGACTCAAGGGCTACAATTGGGACATTGAACATTGTGCCATGTGCTAATCTCCACAAAGAGATACACTCAGGATGAATACTACATTTAATTTTAATTCATTTCAATACTTGTAAATTGTTACTCGAATTTCCTCTATGTTTTCATAATTCCCCTTTCTCTCATGTTAAAAATTACAGTTGATGGGGGCTGTCAAGGAACCCAGCAGAGGTATGTGAAGCCTGGAGGCCTCATGATATACTTCTCTGACTTGCACTAAAGCTTCATGCACAATGGATTGCAAAAAATAATTCTAGCAGTTTTCTTCCTTGTATTTCAGTCACAAGCTATCTTAAAATAAAAACTGCTCCTGTACAGCTACATCCCTACTTCTAAACAGATTTCCATTTGTAAATATCTGGCTGGACAGAAAAGTATATAAGTAAATGGCCAACATACCATGTGCTGTGCAGTACCAAAAGAAAAAAAGTGGTGAAAGCCCATCAGCTACATCATCAGTCATTAATTTGAATGATTTGAGGTATAAGAATGAAATGTCATACAACTTTATCCTACCCACTAACACTAAGAATAGATTATCACTGCCTATCTATTCTACTTCTTAGTCTGGAAGAAAACAGAACACAGCACCCAATTTTTTGAATATGTTTATTGTTGAACTAAGGCCCAAAGCAAGATCATAATACCCTTAATATGAGGAGCAAGTGTCTAATGAAATGTTTTTTGGTTCTTTTATCCTGGCCCTTGTTTTGATCGCCTTCCTAATCTTGGTTTTAACTAATCACTGAACATCAAAAGTAAAAAAAAAAGAAGCAAACCTTTATGCAACTTCCCCCTCTCACATTTAAGTACTCTAATCTCCTATCCACACATGTTTATTCCCCTTCCTAACTACCGGTTAGTATTACTATATTAATTATTTAGGGTTTTTGTTGTTGTTTTGTGGGAGGGTTAGAGGGCATAGAATGGCACGGGAGCATCAGGAGACTTAATATAGCCCAGGTAATGTCTATATGGCTTCAAAGATATTACAGGTATGTATAAGCTTGCATTTTCTACAAACTACACACATGTATAACTGGGTTCTAATTTCATATACTAAGATAGGTAAAGCTGGCCTTTGGAAAGATGTAGAAGGATAGTTGTACTTAAGATACACATATGAATGACAAAAGACATTGTTAATGGGGAAAAGGTAAGCAGTCTATATGGGAATATGTATGCAAGTATATAAATGTATGGCAAGCCTAAAGAAAAATATTGTAGGAGTGAGAAATATGTACAAACATAAATCAGATAATAATAGTATGGTTTGTGAAAAAACATTACACTGTGCATCTATGTGTGCATTAATGAAAGGAGATTGTTCTCCCTATAATTGAAAATTATGTAAATTGTCTTCAACATTCAATTCTTAGGCATATTTATTGTCAGAAACACTACATCTTGAGCTCCTTGAGAAAAGATGGCATATACATCAGATTAATAAATTCTTTATTGATGACTTGCAAGGGTAAAGTCTACATAGAATACAGAGATGCCAGCTAACACATTGTTGTTTATACTCAATGATTCCAGCCTCCCAATTTCCCAATCAGAATGGGTACCTATTACTTCAATTACAACAACTTTAGGGTTTAAATAACACAGCATCAGTCAGGTTCATTGAGATGCTCTTGAAGGGGCTTAGTTCAATTTAATGTGTGAAAATGTGTTTCTCTGAATTAAGTACACCAATCAATAATTTGTGCATGGGACAGAGAAGTATAGAGCCTCAATGGAGAAGCACTCAAGCAGAAAACAGAGAAAATTGAGACTTGCAATATGTTTGTGTACTTCCATAGAGGTAGTATGGGGGAATTAGCAAATCCAATCCTATTTGGTGTTAATTCATAGGAAAAATAAAGGTAACAAACATCTTTTTTGGCATAGCCAGCAAACTGTTTAAGTAACAGAAGAAAAATTCCAAACTATTCCTCCTGGCCAAACAGAAGAAATGAAGTAAGGGCTATTTCAGGCACGTATCACAACTCATGCATATTACACTAAATCCTGGATCTCAAACACAATATGAGGCCTAAAGGCTAAAATGTGTTCACTGTTTTCTTTGGTGCTCACTGACCATTTGACTTAGCATTTTTAGCAATTAAAAAAATGGGAAACTAGCATACTACGGATCAGAGTACCAACCTCAAGCATAATCTAGTTTTCCATCAATGTCATTGGGCTATACACAGCTGCTGGAAGCACTTTTGGAAGATAAAACAATGGGTAGCTGAGGCTTATTAAGTTTCATTTGCCTTCTGGCAAATAGGTGTTTCTTCCATCGCTACACCTATCAGGGTAATTGTTCTGTGAAAGTACCAATATGTTCCTAAAATTCCAAATGTGTCCACTTAACAAAAACACTTGTGGATCACTTTAAGAACACATTGACATTTCATAGTTATAAACCTGAATGCTGGAATAGGATATATGTCATTTACTTTGGTGTGAGACTTTTGTTTTCAATGTTTATGGTTTTAATATGATTTTATATTGTTTTAATGCTGAAACTTTTTAAATTCTTGATTGGGAGCGCCCCAGAGTTGGTATAAGATGGGCAGCTATATAAATGTTATACATATGTGCATGCATTTCCATACATACATACATACATACATACATACAATATTGTATTGTTGTGGATGCTCTATTCATTTTAGTAGAATCTGTATAGAAGTGCCCTTCTAGCATTAAAATTTAAATTAAAACAGTCATCCTTTTGTAAATTTTGCAGCATTTCTCACACAGATAACCTTAAAGGGCTAAAAAAATATTGAGAGTGCAATTGTGGGATTTCTTTCTTGCCTACTCTCTCAGAGGGCAGAAACAAGGAAATATGGCACATTGCCAATGAGTGCAATATCTCTTTGAAGGAAATAGGTCTACCTGAAAAAGAAATACTTCCCACTTCACATATTGTCAAGACACCACCTTTATTGAGAGAATCTGCAATAAAGATCCCAGTAGGCTTTTACAATTGACAAACCAAACAAGCCTGTCCTTTTGTTGACATAAATCTTTTCTGACACACATTATCCTTTAAGAAACAAAACAATAACACTCTTCAAAACATCAGTGAACAGACACTGTTTAGAAAGGCCTCTGAGCAATTACTATGACTAAGACTTTAATAGTGTCTGCCCAGACTACATTTTCATGAATAATCTGCTGAGCAAGTTATTCTGAGCAAATTCCTAGGGTGTGATCAGATGTTATCCTCAATTAAAGCTTTTTGCAACTTGACCAGATGGAAAGGTTGTTCTACATGGGATGCAATCTCCTTTTCAGGGCAATCTTCTATTGAGTTTAGTGATGACCAAAGTGATGACTATTTTAACTCCTCAGCATCTCAGTTTTGAGGTAGTCTGTAGACTTTGAAAGACAAACTAATGATGAACTAAAATCACTCCTTTTTTTCCAAAGGGGTGAGATACACAGGTAGGTCTTGATTACCACTGATAATGAATCTCATGTAACAGCTGAGAATTTGCACTTATTCAAAGTGATATTTCAGGGGAAAATAAGAGTAATTGGTTTCAGCTCAATGGAAATATTATTTAAAAAATAAGTGCTTTTTAATGAAATTAATAGCAAAAGAAAATAATATATTAAAATAATTAAAATAATATATTTACAACTTTAAATTATTTTAATAAGTCTGCCCTTGAAGACTACTTAGCAGCTTTAGGTAATGCAGGAAGTGGTAGCAAGATTGGTACCTAGACCATCCTTCCATTATTTTTATGTGGTTTTAGCTTCTTTTATTGTTTTCTAATGCATAATAACCTGTTGTGAGATCATCTAGATAGATCTCATAAACATTTAAAATAAATAAATCAAAGGGGACAAAGGACAAGCTGGAGAAAAAGGCCCATATCCAAAACATACCTGCTATCTCCTATATTCTGCTTTATTTCTTCAAAATTCTTCTCTTTTTTTGAGTTTTTTTAGCTTTCTTTTTCTCTATTTTTACACAATTAGTCTCTAAAAGCCTAACAGCAACTACACATGCAATAGCTTCAGCTGTTTTCATATAGTCTCTCAGTAAGTGAACTTTGACTTGTATTAAACATGATATGGTATCAGTTTATCTAAACTGAATATTGCACTATTCAGACATACATTAATCACAACCTATCTGTTTGGCCTCTACATTACCAAGTCCATAGCTGGGTTTCTGGATTATAAAATCTATAAACCCATTCCCAACAAAGATTTCCTAAACTGAATATTGCCAACTTTCAGTGCAGATGAAAAACCCTTCAAAAAAACTCTTACATCTTTTTGCAAGCATTTTCTTTGTCGGTCTTTTTAATAAATTTTTATTCTAATTCATTTCATGTATACTTGATATACAATGTGAATAGTGTACACAGACACAGTGAAAAAATAGCTAAATGAAAGCATAGGATCAGCTGAAGAGAAAGATGTAAGTTTTTGAAGACAGTGGACTCGTCTTACTCCAACTGTTCAAGCATTAGTTGCGAGACCCACAAAACAATGAGCTTAATGGGAAGACGTAAGCTAGTCACTTCATTTACTATTTTCTTTTTGATAAGTATCTTAACCACAAGAAAACAGATTGGAAACCAGTAAATACAAATGAATTATGGTTATGCTATGTTGCAGGGCTTTGGTAGAAGAGAAAGCAGCCCCTTCATATTACAATGAAAGTGACAGAAGTTTGTTGTTGTTTTTATGATTTCTTCAAATATTCCCCTTTCCCTTTCAGTCTCCTCTACTCTATTCATGCTACTCAACAAAATTCTTCAATTTTAGAAATTTTTCAGGGACCCAGGCTGAGAGGGTGGCAAAGAGGAAAGCATCCTTCAAACACTTTATTTCCTGGATACATCTACTTATTCAGAACAAGAGGACAGCTAAAGCTGTTTTAATTGCTTTCATGAAAGTATCACATTTATTATAGTTTGTAATTCCACCTTGAATACAAACCAAATTGTGTGACCCTGGACCAGTCAGTCTGTCTCTCAACCACAGCAAGGAGACAATGGCAAACCACCAATGAAATCCTACTAAGAAAACTACAGTGATTTATCCAGGTAGTTGCCAGGAGTCAACATCAAGGGCATCCTTCCAAAAAATATTCTCTCAAACATCTATGAATATATTATCTCAATTAAGGCAGTTTTGTAAGGATTCCCTTCTCCTTCTCTTGATTTTGCATTTTAAAACTGGACTAGCAGTATTAAGAGATAGTTCCTTAAAAAAGGCAAAGCAATTATGATATCACAATCCTCCTTACTTGCCGCTCAACTTGAGTCATATCAGCATTCCAGATTACCCAAAGAATTAAACAGAGAAAGCTATTGTTTGGTGGGATCCACAATTATATTTATTTTAACCTCGAATGAAGTGATATTTTGCAGCTTCTTTTATTCAGCTGTCTTTAGTAACAGTTACATGATAAAGATTGTGCTGTTATCTCTCATATCTGCAAATCATTTGCTTGAAGGGGGAAAAGACAGAAGTAAAAAGAAATAGAAATAAATAAAGCTATTAGTTTGATTTATATTCCTTATTAGAAATTTAATTCTGAAGATGCTAGGTATTAAATAACTGCCCTCCTTTATGAGTCATATCCTATTACAGTATACTTTAAATGTAAGCAAAATTTTAAAAAAAGTTGATCATGCTAAAGCTCCAGCTGGCAGCTCAAAATTTTTTTTTTTCAGACTAGGCCTTATGAGGGAGAAAACTTAAATTGATTAATAGAAATAAAGATGAAATAACAAGAAAAAATGTCCCAAGTATCATTATTGTAACACAGCAGGGGAAATGAGGGATCTGGTTTACAATACCGCTATGACAGTGACTAGATGATAAATCAGCATTTGTATCTTTAGTTTATTGTGGACTATTATGATATATTCTACATAAAGCTGCCCTGAAGAGCTTCTGGAAGCTTCAGCTGCTGTAAAATGTGGTTGCCCAGGCAGTTACATGTGTCCCTAGAAGACAAATGTTACATCTCTGCTCCAAGAGCTGCATTCGTTACCAGATCCAATTCAAAGTCCTGGTTTTGAGCCCTATATGATATGGGGCCACTTAACTGAGGGATTCCTCTTCCTCATTGTACCTGTTCCTTCATGTATGGCAGGAGAAGTATGGTGCAGATCCTACCTGCCAAAGAATTCCATCTGATGGGAAATGGGAGCAAGCTTTTCTGCAATGGCTCCTATCCTATGGAACATCAAACCTGATTAGGGTGGGTAATGGAAAGGATACATTTATTTGAAAAGAGGTTGAACTGGTCCAAAATTAGAACTTCTGTATTTATATAGGTCTCACTTGATGACAGTGATTGGAACTCGAATGTTCATCACTGAACCACAGTTTTAAAGCACACTATCATATGATGTGCCACTTAGGACTCAGTGGCAATTCCAACACTTTCAGTTGCTGTCACTAAGCAAACTACCACAAGCTATTAAGTAAGACTATCATATGATCATTATTTACAACCTTCTGCTTGCTTCCCTATTGACTTTGCTTGTAGAAAGCTGGTGAAATAGTTACAGTAATGTGATCAAGGAATACTGTGACTGACTTAAGTTTGAGGACGCATGAAAATTACCACTAGTCTAGCATTGTTGTAAATTCAAATGGTCACTGGATAAATGGTTGTTAAGTGAGGTCCAGCTATTGTTCACTACATCTGCTTATTCTTTTTTTTTTACTTTTATTATATTGTATTCCAATCTCTTCCCTATCTCATCAGCAACCCACACTTCCATCATTGATGTATTGCTTTCTTAGACTAATTGATTAAGACTTCCCATAGCATCTCGACTTTGTGCTGCAAGAAATCCACCTCCAGTTGCAGGATAAATGGCAACTATAGTCTCTTCCTTCCTTCATGGACACTTAATTCATCACATATTTTCTAAGCTGCCAAGAATGTATCAATACTGTCTTAAGGTTGATAGCTTAAAGCCTTTCAGATCAACACTTCAGTGTTAATCTCTTTCCCTCTTTTTTGTTTTGAAGGACAAGTTATAAGGCACAGAAAACAGTGTGGCTATGCAAGTTTGACTTTGAAACAACAATAAAAAAGCTATAACCCAAAAGCTACCGTATATATGCGGCAGTTGTTTTTTTCTCCTTGGTCACCTAACATTGAGAGTAAATTTCCCCGTTAAAGATTACTCTTAAATTATTCTACTTTAAAGCTGTTTGTTCATTCTTATATGTTTTTACAAGGGTAGAAGTCACTTAAAATATCAGCCATCAAGTTCTTTCTATATTTCTAGAGAATGTGCAAACTATCCATATGGTAAATCAAAGAAATGATCAATCTACAAAGCCAATTTGATCAAGTGCTGAAAATCTCACTCTAACCCAAAGACTAGGAAAAAAGACAGGTTTTCAATGCTATTTTAAAGAGGGGGATGGTAGACCATATTAATCACTGATACAGAAGGCCTACTTCCTGCATCCCCTAAGGTGACACTGTGAAATCAACAAGACCTGGAGAATGGGTACTCTTCCTGGATGTATAGAAACTATAAAAGCCAGGCAATCTCTAATACAGCTAGGTCTTATGTCATGAAAGGTTTTAGGAGGTTAAATTAAATTGCATCCAGAAGCAAATGGTTGATCTAATCTAATAAATGATGATTAAAGAAACATTAATCATAAACTGACCTAGCATTTAGAAGCAGCTATGAGAACCTAGGGTTACATATGTTAATACTGAACTTAAAATTTAAGTGTAAATTCTCAAACAGCCAAAACATTGCATCCATATCAAAGATTTAGATGTTGAAAGTTAAGGAAAATAGAAAAGTTTGCAGAAGTATTAATCCAAGGTGAGAGAATCTTTGCTGGTGTATTTTTCTTTTTCTACTTAAATGAAGACTGGATATTACCAATACAAACAAAATGTTGATTATTGAAGAAAACCAACAGAAAAGCTGAGAAAACAAGACAATAAGAGTGAACAGAAAGTTGTGCAAAGAAAGACTATTCAGAATCTATGCAGGGTTAATTTGGTTGATACTTGGAGAGGGAATCACCAAAAATTATAGATTAATAAGTAAATCTCAAAAAGCAATAAACATAAACCATTTCTGTGTTGTTGCCAAGAAAATTATATAGGCATGTTCATGTCACAAGTAAGTTTTTAATTTTTTACAGGAAATTTTTCTTATTGTCCACTTGACTTACAAAAGAGCTGTAGCCTTACTTCCTAAAACACCCAGGTCTCTATAAAATAAAACATGTAAATGATGAAATCCTTCCAAGAGCTCATTGCACATGAAATATTATGAATTTTATTTGTTGGTGGGAGAGAGGAGAACCAACATATTCACCAGAGATTATACAATAGCATCCAGAGGTAGAAAAAATGTACATAAAACCAGACTTACCAAAAAGTTGACTAGAAGAGCTTCCAAAAGGAGGGAGATCATTAGGAAATTCAAATCAGACTTTAAAACCATAGTATTCTATCTAATTTACTTTGTCTACTAACGGTGAATTAAATTACAAATAAACCCACTATAAGCATTTATTTGTATGTTTAGAATTAATGGAAACTGGAGGAAAATCTCAGGAAACTACATAAAAGAAAAAATAGTGAATATCTTTTCAAGATTCTTCTTGTAATAAGCTTGTTTACTTATGGTTTTTATGTGCCCACCAGTGATCTTAACATTGTGTAAGTAGACTTCTGAAATTGGATGTAAAAGGAGTGTTAAATAAAATTAAGCTGGATCTTTTGAAAAAATTAAAGAAAAATACTCCACTTGTTTTTTATATACACAGTGACTTCATGAAAATTCCTAGGGTCCATTTGCACGTAATATTTAGACTTCTGTCTAGAGCCCTTGACCTTGGAAACAAGGTAAGGGCCATTCACATTTTCACAACAAAGTCTCTCAAGCACTCCTGGAATCCATGCTGAGCTTCACTGTAGATTGCCCATCATTTCATTATGTTTCATTATGCTGATAACTGTCAGAAAGCATTAGAAGCAGAGATTTTGAGTAATAGGACTGAAATGGTAATTTAAAAACAATATCCTTTCTAGGGGATCTAAACAGTGAGTCACATTTAGCTATAAAAAGGCAAAACAACTTAAATTATACCCTCAGTTTATAGGGAGGCCTTTTTTCAATTCCATAGCAAGCTGAAGAGAATATAGAGGTTTTAGAAAGAGACACTAATTTTCTACAGCTTTTGAAAATGTGGAGTCTTTAACCTAAATTCCCTTTTGCAAAGGATTTTACAGGGAGATTATTTTATAATGTCAATCAATTGTTCTTTGTTTGGATAGCCCGAGACCAAATTATTCACTATCATTTACAGAGATAGATTTACATTATTAGGCTTTCAAGATAGGTAGACAATATTAATTACCTTGACCTCATTGAGATTAATAAATTTGATTAAAAATGTATCTCTCCTATATGCTAACATAATTCAAAGATAGACAGATATGATACATAAATAGAAAGAAATAATATTTGGGTGATTTTTTTTTTAAATTGCAGGTATACTCTGGATTGTTTGATACCATGGTATTGTTTTACATGGTTCTGAGTTGCTTTTAATCTTTCAATTTTATTTTCATCTGAAAAATGTATTATTTTTGATGTTATTCTTTGCTTTAGAAATTACCAGAATCAAATTTTATGAAAAATAAATTAACAAAATAAGTCATAAATATAAATTAAAATATCATTTTAAAATTGATTTAAATGGTATCATTCTCATTTAGAGAAATACCCCATTTTCTAGAGATGAGTAATTGATGAGTAATGAGTACAAATCCTTTGGAAAGCAAAATATGTAAAATTACTTACATATTGTTCTTCAATGCATATTTTATCAATTTATTATACTTTTCCCTTAAATTTATTTGTCTATGCTGCTGACAGCATTCTATTCTGACAACTCTGAATAGTTAATTAGGCTACAATAATAACTAGCCGGTCATTCCAGTTTTATCTATCAACATATACATTTCAGCTATCCATCTGATGAATTAATATCTGTAAGCTTGGAAATATTTTATTCCTATCACTTATGTGTAGACTTTTTATGAACTGTTCAACCTGTGTTCATATCTTACTGTACAAGTGATGTGAATATATGCCACAATGCTGTAAGTATGTAAATCAGAATGCCAGGCTCAAATAGAGACTATTTTGTATATACAAAATGCCTACAATATAGTGTTTCAATAAGGATGGATTCATTAGGCAAAAGATCTGAAGCCAGTGTGTATCATCCCACAATTTATGCCTAGAAGAGGGCATGTGACTAGAATTGCAAGAAGGGAACACTGCTAAGCTAACTGATAACTAACTGACCCACAGGATAGGGGTCAGTGAATCCCATTTATTTAGTTGATCCTGAGGTAAAAGGAGAATAATATCCCCAGAAAAACTGATGCACATGGTCACTCTGCACACTGAAGACACCTCCTCCATAACTATACAAATTTCATTGCAAACACTCCCTTCGCCTCCTCCTCTTTCATCACTGATCTCCATTGACGGTTTGCAGTGCTCCATTTTTATGATCTATGAGGCTCTCATGTGACCTCTTCACCAGCAGGAGTTTGCAAATTTAATCAGTCTTAAACCGCCCACCATATGTTGCCAAACTAGCAACTCTGGCATTCATTTTGGATATCCACTTTCTGTCTTTCACTTAGGTCAAGCCATAAACATAAAAACTGTGCAACTGATTTAAAAAGAATATTCAGTGATTATAAGATTCAAAACTTTAAAAAGAGACAGATGCTTAAGCTATGGTCTGGATAATGGCAATGCTAGTAATTCTTATTGTGCACACACTGCATTTACTAGCCAATTCATAAAATTACACTTGGCAATTTTCTAATTTATCTTAGGGAATTATATAAAAAGGGCAGTACTAAAAAGAATTCTAGTTTCTTTCCAGCTACTATGAAATTCAAACAAAAACAGAATTAATTAAAGTGCACCTCTTCTGATTTGTAAAATCAAGATGTAGAAGCAAAGTAGCTATTTCCATGGTTAAAAAAACTATTTCATATGGTATAATGGTAGAAACATGGTAATAGTAAGAAATGAAAATAAATAATTAAGGATACAAATGTCTTCCTCCTCCTTTGCCAAACTGAGGGGAGGGTAATTTTCTACACATTCCAGGTGTTTTTCTCCAAATTACCCAATATTACTTTTTTACCTAGCTTAATAGTGAACGGAAACCTGATTTTACAAGCCAATGGAGCAGAGTGTATGTTTTTGCTAGAAGAATGGGTCTTAGATTCTGTTTTATTTCTTCATTAGGGGGCCGTCACACTGAGTGATTACTAAATGCAAGGCTGAATGAGACTGCTGGAGTAAAAGACAGCATAATGAACAAAGAAGGTTCTTGATTATTATAGCTGTCAGCACACAAGAATTGGGTTTATCACCTGGTTTAACCAACTGGTAAGAAAAATTAAGATAAATGTGAAAGACCCTCTGCTGTTTGTGTGGTTTTCCATTTCTCCTGGTCAAACAAGTTAAGTGAAATAAGCAGCTTTTTTTTAATCAAGCATTTAAATGGAGTTTAGCCACCATCCCACCATGCAGACTGATATAATTTTGAATAATCACTCTTGCATTTAATTTTGTGTCTTTTGTTTTGACAGAAATCAACCCCTACCTAAACATTTTATGGTGTGGGATGTCTTTATTTTTATATATTTTGTACTGACATTATTTGTAAACAAAAGTTCATAGTCATAGTCCTTTAGAGTCAGTACAATGTAGTGGTTATGGCAGTGAAAGTGTGTGAGAGATTGTGTGTATGTGTGTGTGTGTGTGTTTGAGTTCTAGTGACCAACCATGGAATTTACTGAGTCACTTTGGAACAGTTGCTCTTTTTCAGCACGCTTTATAACAGGTATTTGGAGTGACAGTAGAGCATTCCATTTAGATACAAACACTTATAAAAATACTAACACTAATCACTAATAGTCAAAGTATCACCAGTCTGAATCCTGAAATATGAAAAGAATATATTTTGTGTAAGTTGCCTAGCTTCTGAGTTCTTTCAGGAACTTTCCCATATCTAATAACATGTATCTGTTTTGAACTCAAAATACATTTTATACATTATATATATAAAATGTATGTAGGTTTGTACGTATACACACATACACCCACACTTACAAAACGCATACATACGGTATATATATGCATACTTCAAGCACATGTAATAGAAAGAGCCAGCCAGATTTGAAAAAATGGTTAAAAAATAAATACATACACAAAACAATTTGAAATATTTGAACTTAGAATCATTTTACTTTTATTCTACAGATGTCCTGGACTTGACTATTATAATTCTAGTTTCCTGTTGAAGGAATTATGAGCTTGAAACTTTGATAAATTTTGAAGACAATGTATTGATGATACTAATTATAACAATTGGTCACTTGTCTGAGATTGTTTACAATCAAATTCAAATTTTTCAAATTCAAATTTTATTTGTCATGTACACAGCCGTTCACAATACAGCGTGTAGTGAAATGCTTAGACCAGGGGTCAGGAACCTATGGCTCGTGAGCCAGGTGTGGCTCTTTTAAGAATTTCATCTGGCTCGCAGAAAAAACATAATTCATCGATAGAGAGAGGTTTTTTTTTCCTCTCTTAGGCTCGCGCCCACCATTCCCCTCAAGGCGCTCTCCACCAATAGGAAATAGGTGCTAGAGACGGTGATGGGTAGGGGTGGGGGTGGGTAGGGATGGATTCAGCGCACGCATGTGCCAGCCAAACCTAAAAGGAAGCATCCTGTGAGGGAGTGAGGCCACGTTCTGGCTGGACGGGCTGAGAGCGCTGGGAGTTGAAGGATTCCCCGTTTTCTTCCTCCCCTCAGTGAGAGGACGGGGAGGAAAG
>JAEANM010001849.1:0-26236 GCA_017656035.1 Myanophis thanlyinensis
CCTACCCTCCCATTCTGCCCTAACTTACCTGTGGTCGTGAATGGCTGCGTAAGCATTTCACTGCATATTGTACCATGAATGATTGTGCATGTGACCAATAAAATTTGAAATTGAATTGAATCATGGAGACACCCCCCCCCCCCTTACTGGAGCAACTCCTTGGAAGAAAGGAAGGCATCAAGTGATAGCAAGAACATCCACCAATCCATTCTGAGATAACTTGCAACAACTGTTGTCAAGGAAGAGAAAATCAAAGCACACTTTCCCTTTGGAAACTGCCAGCAGCCCACAATAAAAAGTCCATCTGCCTTAAAAGGAGGCTTATCCATTTAAAACCTCTACTTGTTTTTTTCCCCCCGATCTTTTAGCATGTTGTTTTAGATTGCAAAACAGAAAGAGGGATAGTCTTATGACTGACCGTGCGGGACACTCTGGAAGTCTTTTCCAAGATTAGGTTAAAAAATTTAAAATAAATACATAAAATAAAAATTATTTTATAAACAATATGAAAGGATTAAATAAACAACACTATAAAGCTGCATGACTGCAGGCAGAATAATTTTCAGCAGTGTTTGTTATCAACCTGAAAGGAAATCTGGAACTGTAACAAACTGAAACCAGAGGGACAGGCTGCAGAACTTCTGCAGCAGCAAATAAGGAAATTGGTTCAGGTTTAAAGCTCAAAAATATCCAGCCCATTTTAAACCAAAGACGTCGTCATGAACTTTCCAGATTCATATTTGAGCACATAACTGAAGAAGATACAATACAACAGTGTTGTCAAAATCACTGTAAATCCAAAGCATTTTCTCTCTTTACAAACAATTAGATTCGGGCAGAACGCTGTGAAACGTATAGTTGAATTCCTTCTTCTCTGAGGAAAGTAATGTCAAGTGTATTTTTCTATCTCCTGACAATTCCACTATCTCACTGATGCAACCAACCCCTCCATCTTACTGCTGGCTAAAAACAAGGTACAAGAAGCATCAGTTAGACAGCAACTGGAAGGAAATGACTCTCACCGGTATCCATTTCATCAACACTATTAAGGAAGTCATCCGGAGTTCTAGGAACACTGTAACTGCTCATGCTGAGGCCACTGTCTGTGCTCTCATCTCTGGAGTGGTATGTTCCACTGCAAGGAAAATGTTATGTTAATTTAAGTTACCAATGGAAAGAACAGCCAGCATTTATCATCAAAAGGGTTCATTTTCGCAGTCAGGATTGAATGATGTTCTCCTTGTAAAATTATGCATTTTAAAAAAAAGTCTGTGAACGAGAATTCTTTAAATATCCAATTCGGCAGGTCTCAATTCCTACAAAGCAGCAGATAGTACAGCACGTGGCATCCATTCCTGTCAGTATATGAGAGTTCATGACTTGTAAGAGACATGACAACTAAGTCAGCCAATGGGAGCTGTTTGGAAACTGAAACAGTATTTGCTGGAGACAGCGAGGAGCCTGGGCGTGGCTTAGCTCTGCAGCTCAAGAAACTGAAACTAGTCTGTGCTGAGCTCTGAACTGAAATGCCTCTCCTCTGCTTGTGTTTGTACTTGCTACCTCATTGGATAAACCTGTTTTTTCGTATTGCATACTTACTTCATGTTATATTATATATAAAAAGAAGTTATTGAATCCTGCTAAATCAGTTACTTGTGTGTGCTTGTGAATGTGATTGCTCCTGCAAACTCTGACTGCCTAGCACAATAAATTTCATCCACAACCGTGACTAACCTTTGCTGCCACCACATAACTTCTCAAATGCTATGATGCTGCAATCTTCTAAAATGGTAAATAAGTCTGTGTGATGCTCAATAAAAACATAATAATAAACTCACAGGAGTTAGTAATAACAGCTCCACTAGAGCAACGGTTTTTTTTTTTTAAATTGGCAATGCCTTTTAATTTGCTCATGTGCTCTTGAGAGTTCTAATCTAAATATGTTTCCAATTTGTATTTGCTGTCTGTAATCTGGTTCGAGTCAGTTGGCTGAAGCAGTTTAGAATTTGCATAAATAAACAAAACTGCAGTTTAGTTAACACACTCTTATGCTGCTGACTGCCCCATTGCAAATGTGTGCAGATAGTCCTCGGTTTACAGCAGTTCGTTTAGTGATGGGTCAAAATTACAATGACACTGAAAAAGTGACTTATGATTTTGTTTCACACTTGTAACTACTGCAAAATTCCCGTGGTCACATGATCAAAATTCAGATGCATAGCAACTGGTTCATATTTAATGATGGTTGCAGTGTCCTAGGATTACGTCAGTGGTGGGATACTGCCTGGTCACACCAGTTTTATAGAACCAGTAGTGGCGATGATCAGTTGGCCCACCCACCTGCCCTATCTCCCTTTCTTTTTCTTTCTTTCTTTCTCACCTGAATTGCACGGCACAGCTGTTTTCCGTGCCTCCGCAGCCTTCCTACTCATCGGGGCTGCCTCTGGTAAGCTTAATTGCTGCAGTTTTGAAGCTGTGCGGCAGCAAAATGTGCACTCACTGAACCGGCAGTTAAACTGGTTGCATCCCACCACTGAATCATGTGATCCCGCTGCAACCTTTTGACAAGCAGAAGTCTACGGGGAAGCCAGACTCAATTAAGCAGGTTAAGTCGCAGTAGCACAGAGGTTAGAGTGCAATACTGCGGGCTGCTTCTGCTGACTGCCTACAATTTGGCAGTTTGAATCTCATCAGACTCAAGATTGACTCATCCTCCCATCCTTCTGAGGTGGATAAAATGAGATTGTTGGGGGCAATATGCTGATTTTGTAAACCGCTTAGAGAGGCCTGGAAAGCACTGTGAAGCGGTATATAAGTCTAAGTGCTATTGGTATTGCTACTAAACAACTGCAAGAAAGGTTGTAAAATGGAGCAAAATTCACTTAACAAGTGTCTCCCTTAGCAACAAAAATTTGGGGCTGATTTGTGGTTATAAAGCCGAGGACTAACTGTATTAAAAATGCACTCGTTCCACAATGGCTGACATTTTAACTATAACATACACAGACATATATCAAACACAAGGTCTCAAATATATTCAGAGTTTAGTTATGGTAGTCACTATCCTTGAAGTTAGAATTTTGTAGGACTGCCTCTGAGAAAATTCTGAAAATAATATTTATATGATAGGAAGTAGGGCAAGAAGAAATGGCCTTGAGAAATAGCAAATTCCATTAAAAAGCAGTAATTTTCTTCTGTCGATTGACTTATGTTTGAAAAATAAGACTCAAGTTCTTGAATGAAACAATATCCAAGTAACTGACCAGCATTTCTTTTCAGTTGTGTGTATTGATGTCCCATTTTTAACTTTATCTATTCAATAATTAGAAGCATTAAACACGAGTCCCTGTTAACTAGTAACCAGAGGCTCCATAAATTAACTCCAGAAAAAAATAGCCTGCTTGCCTTGTAATATGATATGCTAAATCCTATCAGCATTTCCTGTGTTTCAGTGCCATAAAGAATAAAATTAAAACCAGGAATACTGCAAACTCCTTTAAGAGAGCCCCACAGCAAGTTCACTGCTAGCTTTTGAAAAGGTTTTCTGAGTCAGTAATTTTAAATGGCTGTGCATCAATTGACTTGTGCCTGGGAGAACATGTTACGACTCTGAAGACAAATCTTTCCTACAAGTCTGAACAGTTGACTTCCACAGATATTAATCGTCAGCTTTTTTTTTTTTTTTTTGGGGGGGGGAGGGGGGAAATGCGAGTGAACTGGATTTGCCCTGTAAGAAAAAAATCCCTTTATAGCTGTGGTTCTTGGAACAGACCAAAGTCCCAAACAGATGATTACAGAAACCAAGCAGAATTTGAAAAAATCATTAGCTTCGGTGAAATGAAACCATTTGTAGCTACTGCTCACTAACCTGTTAAGAAAGGGATCTGAGCTATTTGTGGTCATTGTTCTGAGTTCTTGAGACATTCCAGGAGAGGATACTCGATTCTGGGTACCATCTTGTTCCATACTGGGAAGCTGACTACGGAGAGCCAATTCCTGCCAATTAAGAAATGACTGTATTCATAACTCACATTCAAGGTTCAATGCTCAGTTGCAACAACATTGGAGGAAGATTACTATTTGTTTGGTGCTAAGCTACGTGATTTCAAAAGTTAGGAGAGGTCTCTTACCGGTTATTAGTAATTGCTACAGTAGTCATGGCATTTTATACGCTACCTCCACATCAATCACACAGGTATGCCCCTGAATATCAGCTGTTGGGGAAATTAAGTGGGAAAGTACTAACGTAAAGTACTCATCTCTGCTTCTAAACTTCCCAAGAGGCATCTGGTTGGCAGATGTGAGAACAGAAGGGTGAGCTTTGATCAGAGCCGGTGGAACTCATACTCCACTCTCATCCATTTACTTCACTTTCTTATCACCTGGATGCTTTTTTTTTTCTTTTCTTTTTTTGGTACATACACACTCCTTATCGTAGTACAGGGAAAAATAATTTGAGAAACAACTTAAATGGTGAAGCTGGAGAAAAAAATAAATAAATCACGGCAGCTGCAGGGAAAAGAACCTGAGACTTAAGAGAAGGGATGGGCAAGTCAAAGACAAGGTGAATAGTAATGACATAGGAGATATTCCAGTTCTTATGAAGTTAAAAAAAGGATTTGCTTTGCTAGTTTAAGGGCTAGGGGAAGGGCCAGTTTAAATGATGGGAAGGGCCTTGAAAGTTTGCCAAAGTTCTGCCACATAGGAAACATAGGAAGTTACCCGGTGCTGTCAGCAGCTTTAGAAATGGGGACATGCACCAACAAGTTGAATGGAGATTGTGAGATGCCATCCTTCAATGGCTCCTCAAATATTACTTACCTTGATTCTTAAAAAATGTTAACCTGGCTTTTAACTTACACAATACCAAGAAGGAAAAAGTAATTCATAACTGCCCACTATGTTCAACAAGGTCCTCGTGAAAGTAATGTTTTCAGAATAAAAGATAACACAGGATAGAAACAAAACATGTGGGCTGTTCTGTTTTAAAGACAACTGAATAACAAAGCGCTGCAATATGATTTCTTAATCATGGAATTAACATACAGTATATAATCCAACGCAAGGCTTTGAAACTTGATATTTAATTCATAAATCAAAAGGATACTGAAAGGATTCAGATGTCAGTTAATGTTTGAATATGAAGTCTGGAAAAAAATCTGGCTCTGGTAATTATTATTTCCTCATTATTTTAAAAACAACAAAGTCAAATGTTTCTAATTGGCATTAAGAAAATTAAGATTTCACACTTTTTTTTGTACATAATTTTTAACACTGGACTTTATAAACCAAGCTAAAATAATCCATCAAATCCATACAGAAGCTACTGTAAAGATGAATGTAGACTTTTGAATACTGTCCAACTGCACTTTAAATGCTATTTTTTGAGAGTCAGAAATTCACAATTATTATTATTATTTTGCTATTCTTGAAATATGTAATAACATTCTCTTACCATTTTGTCCTTGAAGTGTGAAAATCTTGTATTTTATAGTGATGTTTTATAAAAGGGGTGTCAAACTCGTGTCATCACGTGATCTATTGGGACTTTTCCCTCCCTTCGCTAAACTGGACGGGGCCAGCACGATGCATCCTGCCCACGGGCCGCAAGTTTGACAGCCCTGTTTTATAAGATCAAATCCAATGATTTCAAAAAAGCTTAGTTATTAAATCAGCAAATGTTTGGCAGTGACAAATACTGCAATAGGGTTGTGCTGAAGAGCAGTCTAGATTAAAACACAGTATCAGTTGTGGAATACAAATACAATACAATTCCAAAACCTTCCATTAATAAAAAAATTTATTGAGTAATTTATATGTGTTTGTGACAATTGTTTATAGGTCACACCCCTATATTTAATTGCTTGTAAATGCCATTAAGCTTTTTATTATACATTCCCCATGTATGTTTTTAATTTCAGTAATTTTTCCATTCCACTAAAGTTGTCAGAGTGACTTCAGAAGTGAAGATCAATTGTTCATTCTTCACAATATCCTACAAAAAGATTTTGATTCATAGTGTTCCAGTGTTCTTTTTCAATAGTGAATTTACACTACATCACAATATACCATAGTACAGTTTGCTGAATAGAAATAGAAACCCTATGGTTGGCTTTAAATAACCATGCTAAGTCACAAACCATGCTTTATATACCTTTGTGTCTACATTCACACAATATTCTTGGTCAAAAACAAAGTAACCTCAGAATGGCTTAGTGCAATATATAAACGCAGACAATAATTTCTGTTATCTTTAAATTATTGTTGCACATAATGGATAATTTATGATACCGCAGATCTAGTAGAGAGCTATTAATGTGACAGTTTTCTGACACTGCTTGATTTTTTTCATATCCTATTTATTTAACCAACTCTTATCAAACTGAGATATACAAGATTAGAAATAATAAATGACCGATCTATTAAGTATATTCTAGTAAGGTATTAATTTCCATAAATGTATAAAATGTGTCATGAGAGTTCAGATTCAGATAGCATGGACAACAACAACGACATCATTGTATTGGCGCAACATTATTTATTTGGGATGTATTTTCTGGAATATAAAAAAGTTGCAGATTAAAATAAAGTTCTATGTGGGGAAAAAAGGTGTATTTGCAAAAGAGAAATCTCCATAAATTAAAAATAGCTTTTTAAAAAGGGGGTTAAGAGCTAATAAGAGTTAACTTAAAATATTATTATTATTATGGTGCAACATTTTTTCTCAGTACCTGAAGTCCTGGCTCATATTATGTGAGCTGCCAGAACGTTTCAATTTTTTTTTTTCTTGGTGAATTACTATGCATTCTAATGATTTGTTGGCTTATTACTGATTCTTCTTTTTTATATTATTAGTTGCTGCCCATAGTTGCTCAGCAAATAGATGGCTATGTCTACTGAATAAAACAGACACACTCAAGTTATAAACTACCATGGATATGTTTCCATTTTTATAATTTTCACATTTTTATTTCAATGTAGATGTTAATATTACCAATCAAAAGCAAGTGAGTATAAAGAATACAGTCACCAAATATGAATGGAATCCTTCAAATGAGTTTAAACAAAACTACAGAAGACTCATAGTTTCCACAGGCTAAAGAATATTTAGATTCAAGCCAAAATAAATCTTGGGCCCTTTATTTTTAGAGGCCTTTCTAGACATTGACATCAATCTAGTCTTAGTGTTCCAGAGGCCCTGAAAGTGACCAAACAGGTGTCGCATAGACACTGTTGAATTTCAGGATCTGACAACACATGAACATGGCAAAAAGGATTAAGGGTGGAGTTGAGAAAAGCAATACTGAAACAATGACAAAAGCAGGCCTATGAAGTGGAATCAAAAGATACACAGGACTACAATCCTCAAATGGCTGTTCAATTCATGCAGTTTTGAGGTATTCTGGAGCAAGTTGTTTTCTGTTAAGATCAGCTAATAGTTATCAACTACTGCCTTGATTCATTAATTCAAGTTATTTTCAAGCAAAAGAACCTATGATCTCACATGAATCTGCAGCCTTGATGTTACTATTTCTACAAGTAAGCAAATTCCCAGGAATCATTAGAAAGAAGTTAACTGCTGCCAAATCATCAGAACCAACTTTCTTTACAAAGTCGCTGGAGTCAGCTCTAAGAACTTTTCATTAGATTACAGTTTCCCCCAAAATACGACCTATTCAAAAAATAAGGTCTAACCTGATTTTGGAGGGTGGGGGGGGGAGGCATAATATAGATATTACCCCCAAAATAAGCCCCAGTGAAGGGGGTGGTGGCCAGCACAGGAGGCAGCCCTTCCCTTCCTCACTCACCTCATGGCTGCTCAGGCCCTTAACTACTACCTCCTGCACCTCAAAAAAAAAAATAAAAAAAAAAAATAAAAAAAAAGGACCTCCCTGAAAATAAGGCCAAGAGCTTATTTCGGGGGTCAAAAGAAAATAAGACCTGGTCTTATTTTCGTGGAAACACACGATATGCTAAAGCAGTCAAATTATTGCTTCTAATAGATTAAAAGCACACACTCTCAATGCTATGAATAATCATAAAGGAATCTTGCCCTAAAATAGAAATTTATGCAATCCAGCTTCATATTTTGAATAGCAAAAATGTAAGAACACAAAATGAAAAATTTAATTTCCGATTAAGATTGTAGTCCTCTGGAATCTAGGGAGACTAAGACACTGCTGGCTTCTACCAATCTGATATTACATATTTAATTAAATGGACAGATAAATAGTCAAGAATCCTCCCTTAAACTTCCAGAAATTTATCCAGGATTAAGAGTTTGTGAACAAAAATAACCAATGGTTCAAGCAGGTAAACATGGTAAGATTACAGAGATGATTATTCATTCTTTTGCTTTAAGAGTCAGCAACTTTTATGAGCTACGATTTGAAGGCTGCATTTTAATTAGGTAAAAAAATATATAAAATATCCAAGTCAAATTCCATTGTTGGTGATGTGATGGTCCATGTAGTTTTCTTGGCAGCAATATGGAATGGGTTTACCAGAGCCATTTTCTGAGATAATCTCAATTCCAGAGTTTTACCTATAATCCTGCAGTTTCTTGATCCTACATCCAATTACTAAGTATATGTAATCCAATTACATTTTTTTGAAATCAGACAAGATCAGGCAGATTCTCTCCTAATCACATTACAGTATTTCCTGAATCCAACATTTGTCCTACTCACATTGATTCTGAAGTAACATGAGACATCAATAATATCTACCCCAGGACTCAGTTTCACAATTTGTAGATGTTTAATTGGACCAATCAGCTTGCATGAGGTTACAACAGTTTTTTTCATACCTTGTTTATTTTTTTAAAAGTCTGTTTAAATCAGGATTCTCTATGGCCTGCTGTAATGCTTCTATAACCAACTCTTCTGTATTTAGTTACAATACTAAGTATTCAAGCAATCCTTCCCATTTAGTCCTCCCACAGTCAACACATAGCACTTCAATGTGGAATTAGTAGTATGTGCTTTTGAGGTCTGGCAAAACTTTGAGCCACACTGGAGAAGATGGAACATCACAAACAAACTTGTGATCATACGCACTTTTATTAAAAACATGAATACACATTTTGCCAGGAAATTCAACGCAGATGAGCTCAGTCTTACACTGAAATTTTGAGAGACCACACAGTCTCACTGTTCATAACAGCATAGTGTTGTGAACATAGTGAATTTAATAAACAGGGGTTTAGGTCTTTAGTGCATGAAATAATTCTAGTACTATGGTTTTAAGCCCTATAAATTGGGCTTAATTTGTTGGTCTCAAAAGGAAAAACAGTGGAAATTAGCACAGCTTTCCACAAATGGTATTTATAGTAAAAATAAATCCAAGAACATAGCAAAGACATCCATCATACTGATCCCTAGATTATTTCCACTAACCAGTTACTTATCTGCAACTGTCTCAACTATTTCAAACAATCAGTTTAAGATCAAGGCAAATCTGCTATTTAATATAATTGCCACATCCAGAAAGGCCTTACCTGAACTATATATTATACCAACTAATATGGTAGAATCCTTTGCAGACTGTACTCTCTCTGGTCATTCAGACTGCATTTTTAAATACTCTTCCAGGTTTATAAGCCTGTATCTATCAAGACGGTACATTATTTCCATTCATTCTTCTTTCCGACTTCTTCAAAAAATATTTATTAAAAATTGTCAACTTGTATTCTTAAGGCTTTAAGTTAGCCACATTTCCTTTCTCTATAGCTGACTTGCTGAAGCCACTGCATGCTAATACCTTTCTTCTGAATCTGTTTAAACATTTGTATTCAATTATTCATTATTAGGAATTCTAGAATAGGAAGCAGTAATTTATGTACTGTTCAGTTTGGGAATCCAAATTAAAATGTCCCTGATGGATGGCTGCGTCTAGTCTCTTTTTCAACACATCTTCTAGTTAACTAGTTCCACTTCTGAAGTTTTTTCTTTTCAACTTATCGAGATAGAAATAAAAGTCTAACTTATAGACTTAAAACTTGTATTTTAAAGCAGGGTTTTAAAACAACAGTTTTGAACCATCTGGGAAGATTGCTAACGAATTAAGGGCAAAGGGGTTACAGTTTTCAAAATCTGATTATTTTGGTCTAGGCCAGGGATGGGCAATTATGGCTCCTTCATGACTCATGGACTTCAACTCCCAGAATTCCTGAGCCATGGCTTTTAAACCCAGGGCACAGGAGTAATATGATAAACACAAAACCTAATCCAATACCAGGAATAAATTACTTATTTTCAACCAAGATAACCAGGCTTTAATTTTTCCTTGGCTATAACTGAAATCAACTGACTTTTGATAAATCATAATGCTATTACTGAAGACTTCTGAGGAGATAAAAATGTGAGATTCTCCCAGAAATGTGACAGATGGAATGAAACTGTATGTCACTATTTTCCTTACCCCAAAGCATTTTTCAATAAAATGTTGTAGCAAAATTCTTCCATATAGAGGTCCATTCCTAATATAGCCCAGTATAAAATTTGATTTTATTATCCAGCTCCTCGACTGGTAAAATTTGAAACACTTTATCACAGCATGGCCATTACAAGATTTCTCTGAGGTAATATTTAAATGTGACATATTTATTTGCACAGTAGATCTGAAAACAAGAATTGGCAGTTAATATAATTTTTAAATCTTTACAAAACATTCAGGAGGCTTGATATTTTCAATTTTAGGCCTATTTTCTACAGAAGGAACATTTGTAAGATTGACTGCTGAGTTTTACAAAAACAAAAACAAAAAGCCAGTTAAGGCGAGGCAACTTAGCTCCTTGAAGCTGAAATAAGAGTCCTTAGCCTGTTTACATCCTTTAGAAATTCAAAGTTACACAAGTTTAAGAGAGAACTAGAAAACAAAGCACCTTCTTTTGATCCCTGAAACCAGCAATGACAAATATGACCATGCCATCTTGAAGTTGTTTGTGGATATATGTGTTGGAGGAGGGGGGAGGGGAGACAGAGCAGGCGAAGGTATCTGTTATGAAACACCAAATTATTTATTAAACGTACCAAAAAGCAAAGCTTATGATACACATAGCTGCTTTTTAGGCATGCCGGGGGTATTAAAATACAAGCACCTTGCACAGCTGATCTAAGTCAAAAGAAAATGTTTCTTATTTTGCTGAAACATTTGTTATGAGCCTACCTGACGTTTTGGAGCATTTGCTGTGCTGGGATTGATATTCCGCAACGCCTAAGAGTAAAAGAAACAAGATGGGTCATTACTTTTTTGTGTCTTATGACAGGGATGGCTAGGCTACCTTGACTTTACTCATCATCTTCTCAATGTTCTCAAAGAGGGAAGTTCATAAAGCAGCCACAGATGACAAGGGATAATAAGGTGATTAAGAGATGCCAAAGTCTCCTGCATAATGGAATAAGACGCTTAAGAGTGCTTACAGAGCACATGAACATGTTTTGCTTAAAACATACAGGGGGACAAAGAGAAGTAGTCTGGACACTGCCTGGCTTGAAGTTAGTTATCTTCTTGAGAAGAAGATATTGAAGAAAAGAAATCCCAAATTAGAAGCCTTTTTCTAAAAGCATGCTGGCCTGGCGGCATTTGAATTTGTTTTCGATATTAATAGCAAAGCAGTTATAGGCAAAGTTCAGAAAATTCAGCTTAGGAAGCTGTTATTTTTAACTTGTCCAGAGGCAACTCATGGTTTTTAATTTTTTTTTTTTAAAAGGAGACAGTGACCCAGTTTAAATGGGAGTATTATTCCCCTAAATATTATTTTAGTAAAATGTCTAACTGCCTCTAGAACAAGGGCAGAAAAAGCAAGGAATGATGAAGGCAAAAGCCTGAAGAAGCGATCTCCCAAGAATAGAAAAATACTGCCTGATGCAAGAACCACCACCCAAAAAGCAAGGAAAAAGAGGTTTAAAAAGATTCTCCAAAAGTGGTTAGGAGAACTGCAATGTTCCACAACCCTCACAAAAACATGACGGCAAAGCACTGGAGACAAGGAGCTGATCAATCATTAGCAAAAAGATCTAGGACAGTAAGCAATGGCTGAGAGCAAAAGGTTTTAGAAAGTAAGCTTCATTGTTTCTTTGGGCTCATGCCTCCAGGGTTACACACACAAAAAAAGCAAAAGCAACAAATCAGCTTACATTTAAGCATTTAAGAAAAGTTTTTTGGTTTAAAAGAACGAAATTTAAACTGAAGTAAAAGACCTGGGTTAATCCATTTTAAAGTTCTCTTTTCTGAGAGTTACTAATGTTACTGCAACCACATAAACATTACCTAACATGGATGAATTCCCTCCCCCTTCATATTCTCTCTTATGAAGCACAGAGAGAAGCCGTTCATAATGAACTATGCAATTAGCACATTGACATGTGCATTCTGTAAGAATCCACATCCATGGAAGAGGGCTCAGTAAAGTACTACTATGATGATAAGTTTCCTGAAATGCATTACTTTATGGAATTCACTTCCACAAGATCTGTTGAAAAGAAACAGGCTTAGATGACTTTTCTTAAAGGTTTAGGTATATGCGGAGCATGGATTCTTCGAGGACTTTTAAATTATGATACCTAGAGAGATAAATATTTTTATATTTAAGTTCTAGACGCTTGAGATAGATAATAGGGCCAATATCCTTAGGCCTTGTTGGTCAACTTCCAAAATCCTCTGGTGACAGCTGACAGAAAATGGAACAATGCATCGTGTCTTTAAAAACAAGGAACAGCTTTGGGGTTGCTGTTTTTTTTACAGATAGGCCGAAGTTTCAATACTCTTCACAAACACAGCAAGACCAGATCCAATCCACACATGCCATCCATCATGAAAGCTGGAAAATTCAGTCAGATGAGCTCTGACCATGCAGAGCATTAATACAGTTGCAGAGCTTCTCAGCAAGTTGTCCAGGAAGCAGAGTTATCAGCAATGAAAAAAAGGACCATGCCAGAAACAGCCCAGCACCACAGTCACAAAGAAATATTTCTAAAGGATCGAAGAGTCTGATTTGTTGCTTGCTGGGAGTGGGGAGGGGGGCAAGTTATACCACAGCCGACTCCCTCTATTTACTGATGCTTGCTAGAATTGCAGTGCTGAAAAACACAATGCCACTCATGCATATGCAAGAAGGATTCATATTATAGTTGAAGTTGTGTTTTTCTAACCTGTGGCCTCACCTGCCGAAGCAGTTCTTGATGCTTCAGTCGCAACCTTTCTTTTTCCATCTGCAGCTGCTGCAGTCTTATCTGTTGCTGTTGATTGGAAGTGCCACCCCCCAGGACGCCACCGGGAGGGCTTTGGGGGGCCAATGGTGGTGGCTGTTTCACTGGAGCGCTTTGGCTGATTCTCTGGTTCATAGCTGTAGAAGCAAACAAAAGAGCAGGCACTGTAAAGAAGTCTTATTTCCCCAAATCCTTAATATTTTGAAATATACATGCCTTAATGCAGCCCCCCCCCCCCCAACAACTTCCGGGCTGTGAACCAGCATCGGTCCGCAGCATGCCAGAAACCAGGCTGGGCAAACAAGCGAAGTCCCAATCATGGGATTCACAGAAAAATCTCTCTTTATGCAACTGGACTCTTGTGCCCAAAAAGTAGGGGGATGCCTTAATGGATTTAATAAAGGGAGAATTAGGGGCAAATATAATAATTTCCTCACGTTAACGGACACTGAGAACAGGAAGCGAGAAGTCAGAAAGGAAACAGAGTAAGAATTTTCATTTGCAAGTATAAATATATCTTGTTTATTATTGTTAACGCTAGAGAGGTAGTCTTCGACTTACAAAGGTTTGTTTAGTGACCATTCAAAGTACAACAGCACTGGGAAAATGGTGACTTGTGACCATTTTTCAGACTTATGACCATGGCAGCATCCCCATGGTCAAGTGATTAAAATTCAGCTGCTGGACAACTGACTCATATTTATGACCATTGCAGTGTCCTGGAGTCAAATGCCTTTTGAAACCTGACAATGGGGAAGCCAGGTTCACTTAATAACTGTGTTACTAACTTAACTGCCGCAGTGATTCACTGAACAACTGTGGCAAGAATGGTCATAAAATGGGGCAAAACTCACTTAACAGATGTCTCTCTTAGCAACAGAAATTTTGGACTCACTATATGGTCATAAATCAAGGACTAGACTACCTGTAAATTTAACAAATCAATAATGCTAACACAGGGGTGGGCAATTATGGCTCCTTCATGATTCGTGGACTTCAACTCCCAGAATTCCTGAGCCAGCTATGCTCAGGAATTCTGGGAGTTGAAGTCCACGAGTCACGAAGGAGCCATAATTGCCCACCCTGTGCTAACGTGAGATGGAAAAAAATCAATTTATGGTTTGAGTTCACCAACACACATCGTAAGTTTAAATCGGAAGATAATAATGTTAAAAATCTCACAGGCTGCAGAGGAAAATCTAGAGATGGGAAAGGAAAGTTGTCTTGTTAATACTTCTAATAAAGGCCATCCAGACCGGTCTGTCTGTCTCTCTGTCTCTCTCTCTCTGTCTCTCTCTCTCTCCCTCTCTCTGTCTCGGAATTTCAAAGAGATTGCCAATACTGCACAAAGATAAATCCTGGAGACAGTTTAAAATTGAAATCATAGTATCAGTATATATGTACAAATTTTAGTTTGTGTATCAAAGGAAGTCCTCAGAACACGGCCATAATTTATACAGACATTAAGTGGTTAATATTTAATATTTAATAATATTATTTCCAAATTATTTCAAGCAGAACAACATGGCTTAATGAAAGGAAGAATTAAACTGAATTCAAAATAGCAACTGAGGTGAAAAAAAAAAAAAAACAGGTCAGAGACGTCACAAACTTGGTTTATAGCCAGCCTTCTCAAAATCTATTTAAATTATCCAAGCAGTTGGGCAAAACAGCTGTATTCCAATTAACATGTTTTAGTCAGCTGGGTTTCTCCTAAGTCATAGAAATAAAATACATTTCAGATAAATATAGGCTCATGTAGAAAAAGTGCCAGTTTCCATTTCGGTTGTAAACAGACAACCCAACCAGTTCTACTGGGCTGTAAATCAAAATGAGGCTTTTTAAAAATAGGCATGCGACAATAAAAACCAAACATTTTTAACCTCTCAACTGATTCTAAGCCAGGTCTTAGATATACAATGATTAACATTTATGAGCACAATGTCTCTAATAATATCTCCGAGAAAGAGAAATAAAGACACAAAAGCACTATCAGGTTCTGTATTCTATCTCTATAAT
This sequence comes from Myanophis thanlyinensis, assembly GCA_017656035.1. NCBI lineage: Eukaryota > Metazoa > Chordata > Lepidosauria > Squamata > Homalopsidae > Myanophis > Myanophis thanlyinensis. The sequence goes on from JAEANM010001849.1 coordinate 15,231, forward strand.
AGGAGACTTCAAGGACTGTCTTGCCTTTAATAAAAAAGGCAATAAATAAATAAACTAACAAACCAACAAATAAATAAATACATAAATAGAAAGCAAACTTTTTTTTTTTAAAGTTGACAAATATCTTTGGCTGAACTCTACAACGTTCAATCCATGAGTGAAGTAGAAAAATGATACAAAAGGCTTTTTATCTAATAGAATGTATTTGAAAGAGATTATTAACATTTTAAAACATTATTAGCAGGACAGAATGATTCTGCTGAGGAAGGAAGGAGAGGACGAGGGAATCTAGAAAAACCATACAAATTAAGTTTCAAGCGTGCAAGTATCCCTTAGGGGAATACTTTCAATGCCTCTTTGGCGGCTCAAAACATAACCGCTTTTTAAATGGTGCCTAAATTGAGGAAAGAGAAAAAGTAAATATGTAGTCCTTTATCTACTAGAATTTGGATTTATCTGTTTCCTGTTCTTTCTTTTCTTGCGTAGCAGAGAAGTATTTAAATATGGGGTTCTACACCCACACGGGGCAAGTACCAAAGACCTCACAAGCAGACAAGAAGAAAACAAGTCTTTGTTTCACAGAGGATTTAGGAGGAAAAGGGATTTGGAAGAAGTGAAGGGAACAAGTTAGTAATGCACTGTTTACCCATCTTAGTTTCATGAAACCACCATGCCTTTTAACAAGGATAATTTCAGGGAAGAATGTTGTCTAGTCACCTTTTTGCTGCTCTAATGCAGTACATTATCCAGTTATCCTTCTGAAATTATCAAAATCCAGTTTATTATACATGCCCTACTCATCCTGTCTAAAAGGTAACTGTGCAGTATTTTCTCTCTCTCTCTCTCTCTCTCTCTCTCTCTCTGAAGTTGTAGGTAGGATTTAATGCTATGTCTATTAAAAAAGGCTCTTTATTTGAACATTCACATTTTATACATTAAAAGGCACAAGTCTCAATAGAAAAATGGAAGACTATGCTGGCTTTATATATGCAATGTGATTTTTTCCAGGATTCCCATGTTCATATAGAATAGATGGAGGGATGGGTACTGGTTTCAATACACTCTCCTAAGTATACTAAGTATCACCGTATACACCTACAGCGAGGGAAAACAAGGTATTTCTTCATGTTAGTCATTTGAAAGCAAAAGTAGGCAGATCTTACTTCTATACAAGAGTATCTCTATTTGCACAGGTGAATTAAAACTGGTCCCCTGTTAGCCTTCCGTGAGAATATAACGTATCACTAAGCTGTTTGGCTTTCCAGTAACAGTTTCATGGAGGAGTTGTAGTTTTTTAAAAGGTTTAAGAGACACCTGGAGCTGATAGGGAGTTTAGTTTAGTTTAGTTTTATTGAATTTATATACTGCCCCCTCTCCCTAGGGACTCGGGGCGGTGTATAGCAAGTAAAAAACACATAAACAAAATCTAAAAACCCATTAAAATAATTAGATATGCTGATAGTTTAAAAATTACAGACAAGTTAAAATAAATTAAATTAACTATAAAATTAAAAATTAAACTAACAAATTAAAATAACCCTGAGGTGTCAGGCCAGGCCGGCTAGCTGGAAAAGATGGGTTTTCAATGCACGTCGGGAAGCTCGGAGGTCAGTAATGGTCCGAATCTCAGGGGGGAGTTTGTTCCATAAGGAGGGCGCAGCCACAGAGAAGCTTTGTGAGTGAGTGTTCCAATCCACTTTGGCTCCTTGTGGTGTGCCGCAGGGCTCGTATTGGTACTCTCTTCTCTCCTCTTCTTTAGCTTTTACACAAAGCCACTGGGTAAAGTCATATATCACCATAGGTTGAAGCATTATCACTACACAGATGGTACCAAACTCTCTATAGTGGACCCAAGCGAATTTGTCGTTGCCTTCTTGCAGTGGCCGGAGGCTATGAGGGTCGGGATAGGACACAACAGTCTTTGACTAAGCTCTGGCAAGACCGAGTGGCTTTGGGTACACGGAGCTTTGAGATCCAGGAGTTTAGCATCTCTAATTCTGGATGGGGTTGCACTACCTCAGATAGACCCAGTGCGCAACTTGGGGTTCCCCTGGGACTCGTGCCTTCTGTTCAAAGAACGGGTGGCAGTCCAGGATAGAAGAACCTTTGCGCAACTCTATGTTGTGCGCTAGTTGTATCTTTTCTTGGATTGGGACTCCCTACATTCAGTCATTCAAGCCCTGGTCATCTCATATCTGGACTATTGCAATGCACTCTACATGGGGCTACCCTTGAAAGAATATTTGGAAACTACAATTAGTGCAGAATATGATAGTGTGGGCAGTTCTTGGGACCCTTAGGGTGGCCCATGTTACACCAAAGTTCTGTGAGCTATATTGGCTGCTGTTTTGCTTCCAGGTGCAATTTAATATGTTGCTTATCACCAGTGAAACCCCTTCGTGGGATGGGGTCCATTTTTCTTCAGATCCTGAGATCTTATTAGAGATGCTCATGATTTCAGAATCTCTACACCGTTAAGGCCAAGAACTCACTGTTTACATTACTCGAAAACTTAACAAATCCTAACATGTCTTATTACCGTTATTAACCTACCCAGCATGTATGTATATTATTAACGATTTATAAAATGGTTCAATGGAGTTATAAAATGTAAGTAACTTATTTTTAAATATTCTCAGTATTCTTAAAATAGGACCATAAACCTTTTCAGGAATATATTTTTTTAAAGAAAACAACAGAGGAGAAAGCACTTCTAATTATGCATTCAATTCTCGGTACGGTGGAGAAGTGTACACTTGTTTTGTGATTCAGCTGTCATAGCAAAGTATGCCACTGAATAAACACTGACTGAAAAAAGCAGAGCTGCGAGTTCTAGTTATCTAGTTCTCTAAGCCATACTTTAGAGAAAATAACAAGCAAGGGGAGCTTATGTCATTGTGCATTCTGTCCAATACAAAAACGACAAAACTCCATCTACTCTTTCTCCAGTCTACACAGAGATGCCGAGAAGATTGTGAGTCAACGGTCACGATGGGAAAGAATCCCCTCTGCATCCCTAGAGAGAAATGAGCTCGTTTAGCAAGAGTAATAGTTCATCCTCTCTTCTCAAAGCTATCAAAGTTTTAGAAAAGTTCTACAAATCTGAAATGTAGCTTTGAAAATATGACAGTTGTTTTATTTATTTGTTTTGTTTTTAAAATGTACGTAGCTGCCCATCTTAGATTGAAAAGTGGGTGGCTCCCAGTCAAAACCAGACACTTATTTACTTGAGAATTTGGCCCTTTACATGAATTACCAAAAGCTTGCCATTTCCTTGCCATTTCTCCTATTTTGATTTTGTTTGAGAAACGTTGTAAAAAAAAGTTTGGTCAAGTCTACTTAGACTAATGCCCTGATCATTGTCTCTATGAAGACAGTGTCAGCAGGATTACTCTGTCAAGCACTAAAACAGGAAATAGTTGTATTTTTATTTATTTATTTTGCTCCCAAGGGCTCACTGGATACCAGTTTAGGTTTTCAGGAAAAGGGATGTACAAGTGAGAACTTGTGTGCATACTCCTGCATATTTTACTCACCAAAACATATACTTACTTGCTATCCCCTGCTTACCTCCTCCTCCTCCTCCATTTCCTTCTATTTCTGCTACTCCTACCTTCCTCCGTCTTTCAGAACTATGCCTTCGCCTCTCTTTATTAGTGCTATGCTATATGGAAAACTCTGGACAAAAAAAAACTTGCTTGAAGTTCTCTATCTGCCTGTCAAGAGCCATGGTGGGTCAATTGGAAGCTTTCCCACAAAAGCTGAACTGAATGGAAAATGCAAGCAAGATGCTGCATTTCATTACTACTATTTGAGTTCTGCAAAACTGATGTGAAGAAAAGCAGATGTGTCTTTACTTCATTAACTGGCGAGGAAGAAATACTCTGTGACGACCAAAACTCAATGCATTTGATTTCCAGAGTGCCTGAACAATAGGATATCTTTATAGCTGCTTATTTTGATTACATTCTGAATCTTCTGTTGCAACAAATGGTTTCTGCAGTATAGGTCCCAGTCCTTTAATTCTGTTTTTAATTCTGAAATTCTCTGACGATTAACTTCTTCCTTAATCCTTAACCCAAGGACTCACCAAGGATTATTTTTAGCACATTAGTAGATGTAAACCAATACATGTAAATTATTATAATTATTATAAATAATATTGTATAAATAATTATTCCTGACAAACAGATTTTAAAGTTTTCATAAGTAAACTTCAGAATCCTCTAGGAAGCAGGGCAGTCAAACAAATAACTTTTGGGAGATGAAGCAACTTTTCCTAACTAATATATCTAGAGATCCATAACTTCTACCTAAAGCACTATCTTCATGTTCAACAACATCAAGAGCTGTTGTGGCCCAGTGGTTAGAAAGCAGTATTGCAGGCTAACTAACTCACTACTCACAGCCAAGAGTTCGATCCTGACTGGCTCAAGGTTGACTCTGCCTTTCATCCTCCCGAGCTCAGTAAAATGAGGACCCAGATTGTTGGGAGCAATATGCTGATTCGGTAAAGCGTTTAGAGAGAACTGTAAAGCATTATGAAGCATTATACAAGTCTAAGTGCTATTGCTATCAACAAATTCAACAATTGCTAAATCCCAAATTTCTTTTCCGTCTGGATTGGGGTGGGTGGGGGGGGCACACTTGCCATCAGAGTTCAGGGAAGCCCTTGTATTTGGTTTTGTTCTTTTCTTGCTTTCCTTAGTTAAATAATCCTTCCTTCCTTCCTTCCACCTGGAACAGATTAAAAGCCCAACCACAAAGTAATAATAAAAGAAACTTCTGGCATTTAGTCAAACTTGTCCTGACTAAGCATAGACAGTGGGCCCAAAAAGGGAAACTATGCAGTTTCAAAAATAAAACAGTAAATATGCATTTCTTTTTTAGATGCTGAAGATCTTATTTTTAACCGATGTTGTCATTTAAGAATCTTAGGAAACAATGGAATGCTTAAGCCAAGTAGTTATGCCCCTCCACATAAGGTAATGCCATTGAGTACTACCCTACTTCCTGAAGGATGTATTTTTAGTGTCTGGCCTTTGATTCACCTTTGTTTACTTGCAGATAAATTTTAGTTAAGTCTCACAAGTAAAGTGTGTGAAGAAGAAGAAAGAGTTGAAATAAAAGAATAATTGCATGGGGAGAAAGGAGCAAAAAAGGGGGAGGGTTTTTTTTTGACAAATCATCAACAAACAACTCAAATATGATATTTAGCAGTTGACCTACTCTTTCCCTGGCGAAGTACCCTTCCCTGATTCTGTCCAAATACAGTCCACGTCCCTTAATAAAACATTTTTACTCTTGACATAGAAGTCAAGATTAAAAATCATCACAGCAAATATCCGAAAGGATATACCAGCATTTCTCAACCTCAACAACTTTAAGATATGTGGACTTCAACTCTTGAGAATTCAGCAGCCAACATGAGCTTGATTGAAAGACTATCCCACATGAGTCCACCTCCTCCTATCCCAGTCCCTTTGGGAGGCTTGACTACAGGGGATCCACATCGATACATTCTCCTAAAGAGGATTTATATGGAATCCTCCATTATTTTGGGGTACCAGCTGCGTGGCTTTAAGCTCAAAGTGGCCTTTGTTCCATTTTATAATATTGCTTAATTGATCAATCTTTTTTTCAACTGTTTACAGGTTTTTGCCTACATTTTTAAAAAAATATTTCAAGGCCCCATTTTGAAAATAAAAATATTGTTATTAATAATAATACTTTTAACACCCTCAACCAGCAGACCACTTCTGAAATTTTGCAAGGAAAACTGCAGGGATTAGTCCAGGCCAGGGGTGTCAAACTTGATTTCACTGAGGGCCACATCAGGGTTGTGTTGGCAGGGGGTAATTGGGGGGCCAATTACATAGACCAAAGAAGACATATTCAGAGGACTCCATTGCTAAAGTAGCCATTTTTAATCCTCTTTGCTCAAGGTCTGTAAATTCTTTTTTTTTTTTAAATAATATTTATATTTTAAGGTAGATTTTTATATTTTTATATCTGTTGCGTTCATTTGATTGTTCACACCGCCCAAAGTTCTTTTTGTGAGATGGGAGGTTATACAAATATGGTTAATAAATTAATTAGACGTGTCTTGGTAGTCACAGAAGTAGAATCAGGACCTGGCTTGAAACAGACATCACCTTTCACTCAAATGAAGGCACACAGTCATTAGAAATTAAGAGTATGTATTCAACACAAATACATTTGAAAAGCGATCTTACGGTTGCAATGAAAACCTGAAATTATCCCCCACTAAGCTAGGTTGCCAGGAACAAATAGAAAAAAAGGCAAAGACTAATATATTCAGTATCAGGCAGTCTTGCTTTAGGAAAAAACTTAACCACATTTCTAATTTGCCTTTGAAAATCATATACAGTAGTATTATGTAGAGTGCAGTACTGCAGGCTACTTCTGCTGACTGCCGGCTGCCTGCAGTTTGGCAATTCAAATCCCACCAGGCTCAAGGTTGACTCAGCCTTCCATTCTTCTGAGGTGGGTAAAATGAGGACCCAAACTGTTGGGGGCAATATGCTGACTCTGTAAACTGCTTAGAGAGGGCTTTAAAGCACTGTAAAGCAGTATATAAGTCTAAGTGCTATTGCTATTATCCATCTCTTTCCTTCTTTAGATACTAATGTATCTCTGTCTAAATGCACCATCTGCAGAATGGGTACACGGCAAGTCCCATCAATTACCGTATTTTTTGGACTATAAGACGCACTTTCCCCAACAAAAAAAGTGGGTGGAAATATCTGTGCGTCTTATAGAGCAAATAGAGACCTGTTTTTGGCCACCCAAGCCCTCCGCGTGTCCCATTTTGGGCCTCCCCGCCCTCCAGAAGCACACTGCCGGCCAAAAACGGGCCAAACCCTCCTCACATCCCATTTTCAGCCTCCCTGGAAGCACTCTGCCGGCCCATACCGTTTGCTAGGCCCCAAGAACAACACTTAAGAATAATTTCCTTTATTGCTCGTCACCTACAGACAGAACCTTGCCAGTCTAAAGCAACTATTGGCATAACTATTGGCTGATATATTCTGGGAATAGCCACAGGGAAGCCATTTTTAACCCTCTTTCTGCTGAACAAACTTTGCAAGCTACGCTGCTTCTCTGCTCACTGGAAAACAGCCCCTCCCCGCTGGAAACCCAGATTACATTACACCTCACATTATGACACTCTTAGGTTCTTGGGAAGAACGTGCTGTGCATGAAAGCCAACACCAGTTAAAAAAATCTTGCAACTGTGACTTCACACTGTTGTGAGCAGATAATAACATCATCCTTGATATATTTAGATTTTAAACATTGTTTTCTCCAATTTGAAGAAAGTTAAGATAATTATTCAAGCTATTATCAAGCGGTAGAAGTCTCCATTAAGCTCCTCCAGTTTACTGTAATTCCCATTGTTCATTCAGCCAGACTACATGAGCCCTCCAAATTTGCAGAACGGTGCATAAGCCAGAGGTATAGAACTAATAAGTAATTGTGGGCTGTCATGCCTATTCCATCCTGCAAAGCAGCCTTCAGTGTTATCAAGCGGTTACAGACCCATTGTGACAACTGGACTGCCGCATCACCCATGCACCTGCAAACCCACATGTACAATGTGAGGACTGGAAGGAAGAAATGCTCACAGTATTTCTGTGCACCTTGATGTCTGGAAATGTGACACGATGCCGTGAGGGATAATTTTAAGGGAAATGAAAAAGAAAACAATCTGTATGTGGAGTAGCTTATAACCCCTGACTTTTTCATAGGATTTAGAACTGGTCAGCAGAAACGAATTATGTGCTATAAGAGTTTTTGCAACTCTTGCCCCCACCCCGCACCCCCAATATCTTATGAAATATTTCTGGAATAAGGAAAAGAAAATCATTTTTCTTCTGCAAGTTGCCCCACCATTTAGAGCCAGGTGCTTATCTGTTAATAAAAATATAGAACTAAAACTGGTGAAAGATTCGTGGTTCTTCACTATTGGTCAATTCAGGCCAGCTGACAGAGCTGTTATATGAAAAAAATTGGAAATGTAACTCCTAGTATAGCATCTTGGCTGAAATAATAATAGTAGTAATGAAAAGTTATATTGATAAATAGTTCATATTAAGACGGTCTTTTTGATCTTCTTTTCTTATTACATAATAAAGAATGGGAAGATTTGAATGGGAAGGGAGAATTTCTTTTTCTTCTTTCACTCTCGAAGCTTCAGCTATGCTACAGATCTGCACGAAAGTGTTCTTATTAAAGAAAGAGGCATACGCTAATATTTTATTGCAATTTCTTTACTTTTTCCTGCAATAGTTGCATAGCACCTTTGACTGCTTAAATTCCAAACGAAGTTCGCTGCAATTTCAAGACACTGTTTAGGAAGCCTAATTAATCACTGTAGGATTAACATGAATACAGGTACACAGGATTGCACTGGACATGAGAAATGTTGCAAATTACTCATCCTTCACTGGAGAAAACGGAAACTTGTGCATAATTTTGCTACCTCTGCATTAGAGGTTGGTTTTAAAGCAAGACAAAATCAAAACCTAACTTTTCCCAGTAATCTTTACATCAAGAAAATTCATCTGAAAGGATCAAATACGAAGTGATAAATACTACATTAATCGCTAGTACTTTAGCTCTCCTCCAAATTATATGTTTGGTCCTCAATGGAGTAGTTAAAAAAATAATGCTGTGACATTATTAGTTCTAACGGGGTTTGCTCGGCTCACTTATGAATTAACTTATCATGAAAAGAAAATTATACAGAATTGGAAGTTGTAAATTTTGAACTAAGGCGTTATGTGTACTTTTTTTTTTTTAAATCTAATTTTCAGTTGTGGGGAAGTTCTTACGTCAGAGTACAAGACTGATAATAATAGCTTAAACAACAAATAACTGCCATTGCTTTATTTTAATAAAACAATTATACTAACAAGAATTTATACTGCCAGACTGTACAATAGAACAGAAACCTAAAACAAGGCCTGCCCCCCCCCCCCGACACATAAATCTAAAGGAAGATTTGAAAGTTAAGTTAATATTATTCAGAATCAGATCAGCTTCTTGTTAAGTAAGCAAACTGGCATAAAAATTATCATGAACTGTTTAAAGTTGATTTTACCCTACACACACCGGGTAGTCTCTGTTTTTATTAACACCTAAGCCATCATGTTCAATAAGAAAACTGAATTATCTTTGAAACAACTGACAATATAAATAATCATCTCTGTATTTATACAATAAAAATAACAAATAGAATAGCAGTGGAAAAATTCAAATCTGAAAAAGGGATGGGAGAGGCAACAGAAAATGGAAATACGATGAGCATGAATGAAGAGAGAGAGAGAGTTTATCGAAACTTCACCTTGTCCTCAAGGAAGAGAAAGGGTTACATGCTGTTAGTAGAAGTGGACAAAGGCACAAGATGGGAAGGGGAGGGTGAATTTCTCAATTAATTTAAAATCATTAGCCAAATCTCCGGCTACAGCTACTAGTTTTTTCATTTAAGTGGGAGGGGAAGGTGGGTGGATGGGTGGAGGGAAGAATTTTAAGTGCCAGGAACTTTTACCAAAACGTGGGTCAAGTCTTGGATCTAGCCAAGATGTAGTCTTGTTCTTATGGTTTATGTAGTAAATTTCTCAATCCTGGGTCATGGCTTGTTCCCATCCATCAGGGAGCGGGCCTGTAACACAGAAGGAAGCAATTCATAGTAGGCTGTGCTATGCCTGCTGGAAAAAAAGTAGCTAAACTTAAAAAAAAAAAAAAGAAACAAACCCCAGTTAATTTACATAAAACACAGCACACATGAAACTAATTGTTTCAGCATATCGTGGCTCTGAAGGTTTAAGGGAAAGGAAGAATACTATAGCTGTGTTGCAATAAAACATTTGTTTCTAATATCTCGTGATTTTTTTTAAAAAATGCCCTAAAATTTACCCCATTCTAAATTTTTCCTATTGTGGAAATGAAAAGGAAGGGATAGTTACAAGTCCAGGCTCTACTGCCTGGCTTCATAATATGAGAAAAAAACCCAACTATTCCTATTTTCATTTTTGTCTTGGCATCTTTTTCAGAATTAGCCGAACATTCATATTCCAGGGCATTTCAAAACACTATTTTAGGCACATTTCTGTTCCTATTTATCTATGTTAATTTTCCATATTTTGTACATTATTCCTTATTATTGTACAATTGTTTTTATGTGAAACAGCGGGAGTTCGATGTAAAAACAATATCCTGCAGGAAGGCTGTACAGATCATCATGGAGCCCTTAGCCATACTTAAGCTAATTTTGGGCTGGCAAATCACTGGATAGTTTCTGATAAATAATCCTTTTTTTTTTGGGTACTTTGCTACAGTGCTTATAAAAAGCAAAAGGGGCCTTGATGGTCTTCAGATTCTCTGAACTACCCTTTCAGAAATCTCAGACTATTTTTTTGATCTTTAACCTTTAGACAACTGGAGGGCAGCAATTTGCCCCTCCTTATTCTGCAGAATGGGAAGAGTAATCCTGCAGTTTTCACAGCTTTGGTAAGACCACAGATAAATTAGAGGATAAAAGAACTATATAAACCATTAATCAGGGAGAAAATTGTTTATAAGCTGGGAACAGCAATGTCCTGTTTTAATGAGCATTGCTAATGTTCCCAATTGAAATATCACAGTAGAACATGCTCCACTTAGCTTCAATGGAAAACACACATTAATTATGGAAATCTATGGAAATTATGTCGAGAATGAAAGTAATTAGCTAACAAACTTTTCAATGTTATTTCAAGACAAACAAAGAGAATGAACCCTTTAGGTTGGGATCGTCAACCAAGAGAGAATAAAAGGAAGATATGAAGAGTGTAGAAAAATAGGACAGCTTATTTGCAAATATGTCTTTTTGAAAAATTAAAAGCACTGAGAGAATAAAGTTAGGCTGCCAAAATTTTTGCTCATTTCACTTTTAATAAAATCTTGAAAATATTTTTTATTTTTATTATTATTATTTTTTT